>WJFA01000988.1:0-26107 GCA_009870155.1 Pseudobourletiella spinata | reverse complement strand
CGATTTTGGTGAAATTTCAAATTTGAATAATTCCGAAACTAGGCTTTAGTTGGGCGAACGGCATCAGTGTTCCTACATGCTAGGGAAGGGTAACATGCCCCATGAATATTAGTTAGATCCCACTTGTACACTAGGGTTACCATCCTATTAAGAGTATAATGTCCTAAAGCGATGTCTATCGATCGTCGAAGACCCAGTTCAGAACCACTCAATTGATCGAAAGGTCATCCGCTGACCCCGAATGACTTGAGTGATATTGAACAATTTTAAAAGCGTAATGTCTTCAAGCGGTCCCTATTGATTGGTGAAGATCTCGTTAAAAATTCGAATGGGTTGGTGGATAGGTCATCCGGTGATTCTGAATGACCTGACTGGCGTTGACATATTTTAATATCGTGTTCACACGTGTGACCTCGAGTTCACTGTTGAATTTTGAAAATGTGGCTAAAAATTCCTATCCGCTGTTCAGTAGGACATGCGAGGTCTCCGAATGACTTGACCAATCTTAACCAACCAATTTCAACTGCGTCATGTCCTGAAGTTATCCCTACGAGGAGTCCGTTCAACAGACATTCTGCACAGACGGATACACAAGACGAACGCATTAAGTACGTAGCAGCCGCTGCAACTGCGTGATTCAAGTTGCTATTGTACTGTGGAAGCCAGAAGCAGTCAACAGGCCACGAAAATATTATTAATTTCGTTTAATTGAAGTGGAATCAATCTTACTATCTCAATCTCATACACGATCAGTTGATCGGTGAAACGTTCACGCATGAATCTCATCAGCCTCTCACCTGATTTTCCTTGTGCTAATAGCTTATTCCACCTAGACTTTTATACCGTGGCAACTGTCAACAACATGAATTGAGCGAGCTGAAATCTACACTATGATTACTCAGACAGAGCCCTCAGTTTGAGGTGAACGAAGTCACATTCTTATATTCGTTCATATGCGTATAGATGGGAGTCCGTGCAACATTACTGACAACACGGAACAGAAAGTGGAAAGGATACGTACACAGACACACTCAGTCTCTAGAATGCTGCTGACGTGGAGTGTCAAATCAGAAGGGAAAAGATTTTTCGTAATATCGTTTAGTGTCGACTGAGACCGAGGTGCAGAAGTGTTAGTGGTGTACTTTTTAATATTTTTAGTGGTTTTGTTTTTCAAACTGAAGTCAAGATGCAGGGTAAGCTTTTTGAAATGTGTGAAGAGCATTAATTAAGTCAGATGAACTGTTCAGAAATCGTGAGGATGTATCACACGATTTGTTACACTTTTTTCTTTTAGTAGCAGGAGCATACAATCAGCAGCAGCTGCCTGGATTAACTCAACAAATGAGTTCGATGTCTATAAATGGGGCCCCTCAAGGGCAAACACAAGTGAAGCAGCCACCTACGGGTCCATTCATGCCACAACCCGGAGTTTCCAGTAACCCACCACAGTTCCAGCCGGTACCCGGTCCTGGATATCGTCCACCTCCACAGTCGTCACAACCACCGTCAGTGCCGACCGGTTACGCTACCCAATCACAATCACAACATCAGTTTCCGCAACAGACAGGTCAGCACCCTCCGCAAGCCAACGGTTATCCTCCACAACAGCCTCCGTATCCTCAGCAACAAGGTCATCCTCAGTCTCTTCCACCTCAGCCCGGTGGGTACGGATCACAGCACCCAACTGGCTATGGGGCTCCAACACAGCAGCCATACCCTTCCCAACAGCAACTAGCGGGTCAGCCACAAGTGGGATACTATGCTGGACCATCTCCCGGAGCAGGTGGTCCAGGGCTACCCTCCGGTCCACAGTATGGAGCTCCTCCCGGCCCGGGACAGTACCCTGTTGTTCGGGGCCAGCTACCCCCATCGGGTCCTGGTAGCTATCCACAGCCTAATCTACCTCATGCACCAAGTGGTCAAGGTGTTCCCTCATATCCTGGGATGCCTCCAGCTGCTCCAGGAGCTGGGCAACAGAAACGGCTAGATCCAGATCAGATGCCATCCGCAGTAAGTCTAAAGTGTTTCAGTGGGTTGTTCATTTGTGTGTCAAGTTTTCACCTATTTTTGACTTGGTATGTTGTCACTTAAAGATTGGAGTCATGCAAGAAGATCAACAAACTAGAGGAGGAGTTTTTCAAACAAATCAGCGTGGACTTCTTCCTCCGCTAGTGACAACTAAATTTACCGTGGAAGATCATGGTAATGCTGGTCCTCGCTTCGTAAGGTCAACAATGTATTCTATCCCTGCGCAGCCGGATATGCTCAAACAAACTGCTATTCCGTTTGCTATTGTCGTAAGTTAGAATTTCACAATAATGTCCAAAATATATAGGGTTATATAAAACTGGGGTATTCTGAATTGAACATACTTAGACAAATCCAATTGCAAATCCTGATCGAGATGAACAACCGTTGTCCTGCGTTGACTTGGGTCCCATGGGTCCTGTTAGGTGCATTCGTTGCAAAGCATACATGTCCCCGCTGATGCAGTTCATCGATGGTGGTAGAAGATTCCAGTGTCTGTTGTGCAAAGCCACAACGGAATGTCCCCCAGAGTATTTTCAGCACTTGGATCATACTGGTCAACGCGTGGATAAGTGGGAGCGTCCTGAGTTGTCCAAAGGATCCTACGAGTTCATGGCTACTATGGAGTACTGTAGGGTAAGAAGCTATATTTCTCTCCTATTTTTAGATCTCAGTTCAGCTTGTTTTCGGTGACAAACATTCATTTTAACCTCATCATCCACTGAGATACCGAGGCTTGAATAATATGATACACTTACTTGGTTGTAGAACAATACGCTACCAAAGGAACCCGCCTTCATATTCGTCTTAGATGTTTCGTACAATAATGTTAAATCTGGGCTCGTTAATCTTCTTTGTTCACACATGAAGTCTGTGCTTGAAAATCTGCCATCACATACCCCGGTTGGCTTCATCACATATAACTCGAAGGTAACCTTTTGAAAAGAATATTGTATGGTAGAATGGGTTTTATCCCCATTTCATATCTCTGTGCACAGGTGCATTTTTACAACATCGATAGCAGTCTAGCGCAGCCTCAGATGATTATTGTCCCAGATGTTGCGGATATGTTCATGCCTCTTCTGAAGGGATTTTTAGTCCCTCGTGAGGAAGCTGTAAATGCCATTGATAACCTAATGACCCAGATTCCGGCAATGTTTGCGGATACCAAAGAGACAGATGCAGTTCTCGGTCCTGCCATCCAAGCGGGAATGGAGGCCCTTAAGGTAATTATTTTCAGTCTAGCAGATTAACGTATCTCATTTATGTTGTAAAGTGCATCTTCATAATGTTTAATTATTACAGGCCTCTGAGCGCGTAGGTAAATTGTTGATATTCCACTCCACACTCCCAACGTCGGATGTTGCTCCAGGAAAGTTAAAGAATCGAGAAGCGGACAGAAGGCTTCTCGGAACGGACAAAGAAAAAACCGTGCTCACGCCGCAAACCACGTATTACAATAACCTTGGCCAAGAATGTGTTGCTGTTGGTGTGTGCGTGGACCTCTATTTGTTCAACAACTCCTATATCGATGTTGCCACTATTGGGCAGGTGGCAAGATTGACAGGAGGTTCCGTAAACAAATACACGTACTTTCAGGTAATAGTGAGACCTTCGGTGTTGCCCTTTAAACATTACATTCGGTCTGGTTAAAATTTATTCAACAAAAAATTCAATTGAAAACAATTTCAGGCTGATATTGACGGCCCACGGATTGTTGGAGAACTTGTAATGCATTTGAGTCGCCCCGTCGGATTCGACGCCGTCATGAGAGTACGCACCTCCACAGGAGTCCGGCCAACTGATTTCCACGGTCATTTTCTCATGCAAAATACGACGGACGTGGAGCTCGGAGCGATTGATTCAAATAAGGCTATTGCTATCGAAATTAAACACGATGATAAACTGACCGAGGAGGACGGCGTATACATTCAGATTGCTCTTTTGTACACTTCCATTTTTGGTAAATTCTGTATTCTGAGTATGATGATCTGTGATGAGTGAAAATGTAAAGGTAAACAAGATACTTTATGTTCTTTTTCAGGCCAACGGCGTTTAAGAATTCACAACTTAGCCTTAAACACATGCAGTCAAATGGCAGACTTGTACAGAAATTGTGAGCTTGATACTATCATTAATTTCTTGGCGAAACAGAGCGTCTCCAAATCTGTGGACTCGACTCCACAATCAATTAAAGAAGGAGTCATTGCAAGGTAAGTTCCGTGCCTCCAGATGTACCTTTTCTTGCTAGTAAGTGATTACGAATCGTTAATTATTTTTTCTTGTAGGTGTGCTCAAATGCTAGCGACATATCGGAAACATTGCGCAAACCCATCAATGCCTGGTCAATTGATTTTGCCTGAATGTCTAAAGTTGCTGCCTTTATATGTAAACTGCGTACTTAAAAGCGATGCTGTGGCGGGCAATCAAGAATTAACGCCGGACGATAGATCGTGGCAGATGTACAATCTTATGACAATGCCAGTGGGAACAAGTGTCCACTACTTCTATCCCAAGTTAATACCTGTCGCAGGACCTACCGCGCAGCTAGATAATCCTTCACCTAGTAGATGCTCTCGTGATAAACTCTCGGAAGACTCAGCTTTCATTTTAGGTACTGGTTTAGTTTTATGCATACTCATATGCATATTGTTTATATCGTCTTTGTTGGATCATTTAAATTTGAACTTTGCATTCCCATTGCTTCAGAAAACGGATTTTACATTTTCCTGTGGATTGGAGCATCCGTGAGTCCTGATTGGCTGCAGAACATCTTTGGTATCCCGAACTTGGCACAGATAAATGTAGAAACACTCACAGAACTTCCAGAAGTCAATACCGATGAATCTCTCCATCTTCGTGGATTCATTCGGCAACTCCGGAATGAGAGGCAAAGATATATGAGGGTAAGCACGGTTTTAAATCTGTATTATGGAAGTCTTTGAATTTAATGATGATCTTAATTTGCGTCTTAGTGGCTGTGACGATAATGAAAAGCCTGCTATTTTTTCATATGACTGACACGAATATTGCTTTTCTTCTGGGTTAAATCACGGCATGTAGTATTTTACAAATAATTTTTGCTTTTACTTGCAGTTAACAGTCATCCGGCAACGTGACAAGATGGAATTAGTAATGAATCGGTTTTTGGTGGAAGATAGGAGCTCGGATGGCCATCCTTCATATGTCGACTTCCTCTGTCACATGCATAAAGAAATTCGGGCGCTGTTGAATCAGTGAAGGAAGAGAAAGGAGGAAAATCTAGAAGTGTATGAGCATGTGTGTTCGATCATGCTCTGAAATCCATCTATTTTCGCTTGGATCGAAGCCAAAATCTGTTTGTGAACGATATTAGGCATTCGTTAATGCGTCATTTTATTTGAGTTGTTTAGTTGTAATTTATGAGTAAATGTTACTTTGAGATGACCTATCGCTTTTTCTTCGTACCCGGGGAATATATATTTAGTGTAGGAAAGGAAGCCCCACACAAATCAACAAATCCACGTACCTCTTGAGGGAACTGTCATGTAAACAAGAACGATCAAGTTATCATCAAAAGAAATCCCAGACTGCATTGGCTTCAGGTGCGTCTGGGAGAACTTGGATTAAATGACAGTACACGTGGATGGCTGGAGACAGTTCCGAATTTTGGCTTTAGATAGTATATTTTATGGTTAAGAAAATCTCGGGATGGATAAAAGCATTGCTGTTATGGCTACGCGTAGCTGTTATATCTCCGATGATGATGAATGCATGGATCAGCTGGAACCAAATGCCAAGTCTTATTGGGGTGCTATCTCTAGCTTCAGTGTATATGTCTATTTGTAAAGTGAGTAGTAGATCGATTCGCGTAGATTTTTTCAGCCGTTTTGGCCCATTATTATTCTCTCGTAAGATTGTGATTACATTTTCAGAGTCTATAATAAATCGTTTAGCGAATCATTTTGGAAATCCAATAGGCCTCCGTCACACTTGTATTGCTCACGTTACATAAATGGGGATACAGATTTCATCGCTTTTGTACATGGTCACGTTATGAGGATGTGTACTTTTAATTTAGAATGACAACAAAATAGTTTAAAATGTACTCTTGTTTGGATACCATGGATTCCGTCTGGCTACTCATACGCAACTTCGTAGCATACGCAACGCGTGCTATACAAACAAATTATACATTAAACGTACCGCCTTAAAAAAAATACCGTCCTACGCTAATCTTCGCATTTCAGGGTTTTATTTCGAATTCTAACCTGAAGGAGGGGGAAGGTTAAGTATAGTAAACCTTCCCACCTTTCCAAAGCTACAAAGTTAACACAGAAGCTTTGCCAGAGCATTTGAGAGGTGGTACTGCAGAGCAGTGACTGCTTTTACATCTCAACTCTACTTTCTAACATTTAAATACTGGATGCCTAAAAATCTGAGAAGCGTACAAAACGTTCCCAGTTACACTATTTTGCAGGTGAAAATTTCACACAGGGTTATGGTTTATCCGGCATCACATTATTCCGAGGATTTCATGTCTCCCACCCTCATTGCAGGTGGTCCCACTCACAGTCCAGTCACGCGGTCAGTAAAGAAGAATCTACAAGTTTCTGCCTGAGAATCACTTTTAGGTGAGATTGAAAGATGGCCTATAGTAGGTTCCCTCTGCAGGGGAACAAATTAAAAAAAATACATCATTATTACATTTATAATTTTTTGGAAATTTATTCGGAAATCACACCTGTAACAACTCCACTTTCATCAGACATCACTTTCGATAGTAGGGGGAGTAGCGCCTTTGACTGCTACTCCCTCTGCGTGTCTCATCACGGACGTAGAACTGCTCCGGATTCCTCTCGCGTCCGTCATCATTCACCTTTAACTGTGTCCCCACTTGAACGCTCCAGGCCTCCCCCGATTGTGGTCTCCCATTATTTTCGTAGCCATGCAACGGTCGATTCCTCTCTCCACCACTGTAGTAACTACTTCCCTGGTCATAGTAGCTCGGCTTCCTGTAGTCAATGGCGTTGGGGGAGTAGTAGCGCGAGAACACCTGCAAATTCAACATATATAGAACCCGTTGGACAAACTAAAGTCACGATCACTTTACACAACCTGCCACCATGTGGTATAAATCCAATGTGGTTTACACACAAGTGGTTTGGAAAAATAAGGTCAGCCACAACACCATTAATTACAATTACAGTTCAGCTCATGTTCCCACCGCATGGATAAACCCCCCCTCTTAACCGTCCTTGAGTACTTTTTCTACGACGGCCGAGAGGCGCGACGTGAACGTGACAATCAGTTCCAAGCGACTTCACCAGCGTCGACGACCGCAGGTAGCTCAACGTTTCTTTACCCACCGCCAACAATGGTCGAGGTATAACCATGGGAATATGAAATTCTTCAAACTTGTAATTATTTAAATCCATAAAATAATCAAATGTAATACAAGCATGGAATCTTCCTATGCGGATACAACCACTGTTGCAGCACAGGCTACTTGCAAAATACAAACCCAATGCCTAGCCTCAGTCAGCCAGCAGTTCATCAGCTTTTTGCAGATTATTTCGCACGGTACGAGCCTCGGCTAATAGCTACGGACGTGTGTGTGTGTGTGTGTGTGTGTGTGTGTGTGTGTGTGTGTACGCAATGTAAAAACAATCACCAATTTTTTCCTCTGTCAAAACTCCCTTGCCCTGATACTGTCATCAGCACCAGTGAACTCGCCTCATCATGCCCCCACAAACCTGCACATCCTCAAATCCCAATCATTCAGCACTGCTGCACGGGAGTAATGAAAATGGAACTATGAGATGTCAGTGTCAGAGGATTTGGTAACGCGGTGATCTAGTATATGAGTAAAACGCAAAGCTCCACTCTACTCCAATACACTTAACATCCACTCACCACATCCTCCGCACTGGTTCACAAATGTCAGTGCTGCTCCGCAGCCACCAAATGCCCATTGTTCCACAGGTATTTCCCGAACTAAATTCTAACGTTTCGTGTCCACGCACTCTATCCTACAAAAGAATACTCCACAAGTTGCCGATATGATCCACTGCTGATACCGTGCAAAAGAACATTCAACTCAAACTTTTGCATCTGATAAGATGTCATGTTCTGCTTAGCAAGATAACTGCATACCACACGGTTCTTCCCCCAGTCACTCCTCGTGTCAACAAAGGAAATGATGACACAATATTTATTTAATTGTCATTTTAATTTTAATTAAATGTGGGCGATGTAGGCAAACCGTTCTTATTTCTTCAACAAGGGATTTCAGCGGATGAAGGAAAGATAAAAGCTAACGTGTGGAATCCTTACACCGACCCCGTCGGTGCAATGTCAAAGTATGCAAGCTAATTATAGTGGCCTTACGCTTTTGTTGTTAAGTTGGTTGCAATTATTAGCAGTGACCCTTGCCAGTCCCCAGCGTCAGCACTACTACCTAATACCGTATCTTGATCCCTCCAACTTATTTTGAAAGAAACACACAATGACCTACCGCAGTATTCCTCGTCTGCGCCCCGGTTATCTGCTGTTTCGTCAAGAACTGATTCGGATTCCGGTACTGGTACACTGGTTGAACTGGTGGGTCTGGAAAGATGTTATTATCATCCAGCTTCGTATTCCGTTCGTACAAGTACTCGACATCCCTGTGGTGACCACCCTCTCTCGGATATGGTCCGTAGGCTGTGAGCGAATTCCTCCGGTTCCTCAAGTAACCACCATTCCCAGGCACGAAGTAGAAAGGGTCGTATAGTTCCCGCTGTTGTCTCCGACTAGCAGAAGAAAGGGTTCTTGTGATGGCTGGAGGATTCTTCGCAGAGCCTCCCGCTTCTTTACTTCGTTCTTTTAATGACGATGAGGTCGACGACGAGGCAATAAGGTACGGATCATATGATTCCTGACCCAGCAGCCGTAATCTCCCTGGCGGAGTCTCCGCACATGATACCTCCACAAGGACGGTGTTCAGGGATCCAAGAAAAAGGAAGAAAATCGCCACAGGAACCACCTTCATTGCTCTTAGAGTCTGAAATCTCCCCGGTCTAATATTCATTCACGGAGAATTCAGTTCTCCCTCCACACACAAACACAAAACCACACACACACACACACTCCTTGGGAAGAGGAGCAAGAGTTGGTCCGACCTCTCAATTAAATCCTCCGTAGGAGCGTTGCCGAATCCCTGAGTCAGAGATGAATAACCTTTTCCACTATTAGTGCAGGAGAATGAGGGAGCTGTGGGCACGGGAATGTGGACGGAAAAATTAGTCTGTCCTCGCCACCGTCCGCCTTCTGGTTCAAAGCTAAAAAGAAAAAGAAAACATTTAGATACTCAAGGCATGCTCTCAGCCCTTCAATGTTCGCATCACTCGTCTGTACGGAAGACATTTGGCATTTATTGCACAGGGAGACTCAGGGGGATACTCGTTCACCCCTTCTGCTCTTCCGTGCATGTCCGGGGTACACCCAAAATCGCAAACCGCAGAGAAAATTATGATGGAGCACCCCTGAATTTTCCCATCCACATGGAAAAATCATATTCCTTATGCAATTTGTAGCGCCCTCAAAATCCATCAACACTGTACGTGCGGTGCCACTAAAAGCCGTTCAAATAATGTATAAGAGTAAATTTTAATGCAAAATTTACTGCTTCCCTACAAAAACTACAGGATTAATAAGGCAATTATCATGCGCGTTATGACCTTTTTAGAGCGCATCGTACCAGCAGTAGTGATAGACTTGAAGAGATCCCACTCACTGATGATCACCGCCCGCTGAACCTATGCTTCTAGTAGCTCCCCTCGTGATTAACTTCTTTTTATGCATATATTCGTAACAGGGAAATTGGGAGTTAATTTACCATTCTATTTTCACTTTATCATTTCAACCAACATAGTTGAGCTCCGATTGCACATGTCTCACTTGTAAATTATAAGGTCAAACACATTAGCCAATTTTCTTAAGCTTTCAAGGGAAACTTCAGGTTCAGCTCGAAAATCCAGCGGCACCTATGTGTGGAATTTTATGCACCGATAAGAACTCCCACATAAGTTACTCACACAAGGAACTCCATCGGCTCCAGCCCTATAATTATAAGGCACTTAATTACTGTATTTTTGGGAATAACCCTGACTTGATTCCAGTCGCCGGTGGTGTTGGCGGAAAGGAGCTAGTAAAAATAATAATAAACAAAGCCTCTTAAAATCCATTTGCTTCCTACTGGAGTGCGTAAAGGTCTTCCCCATTTGCCTGGAATCGTTACTCACACGCCTTACAAGATGAGAGCTACAGGCGAGCGCCGTGGTAAAATTTCTTTAAAAAATTCACTCCATCATATACTGCATCCTTCAGCCACCTGCACATGTATTGTGACGGCTCATTATACGTGAATTTTGGGTTAAAAGCAGCACCAAACTATCATTCAGCTTGCTAGTCAATCCAGCCCGTTTAAGTGCACAGACATCCAGTCCTGTCATCCTCAGTTTTACAACACTCTATTGTAGTCTAATTAATATGCAAATATTTCCCTTAACATAAGATCAAGATTACGATCATAATTACCATCATCATGCCTCTTCCTTCCATTCTTTCAGAAAATAGTCGTGCAAACATAAACATTCCCACGCGCAGTCAGCCCTGAAGTCAGCAGCTCACATGTAGGCTTCCTTTTACTATGACTGAGGTGTCAACGTGGGGAAGTTGATGTTGTGCAGCGTCATATGAGGGTAGTTGACGGAAGACATGCAGTCACTGTGTAAATAAGATTTTTATGCACGTTAGTATTGTCCCGTTACATCCAAGAGCGTGACCATGACTAAAAACTCGGATGTACACGTCTCCAAGTACCAATTCCGGTGGACTCGTCTGTCACGCCGGGTTGAGTGGCAAATTGAATCAATCCGCGGAAATTTAAATGCTTGAAAACTGCAAACGTGAGGAACCTCAAAGTAAGAGTTGGGGCAGGCCAACGGCCAACTCAACAAGAGAAGAATGGCGAAAATGACAAGATCTAACCTTCAGAGGAACAGAGAGCTTAAAAGCCACACAATGTCATCAGATGGTGATGCTCTTGAATTAAGCATTCACAGCGGACAACAGAGTTGGTTAGATTACAACAGAAAATGCAGATTTCACATTAAGAACACTCTAACCCAAGAGTTGTCGGATCGAAAATCCTAATGTTTACGCATGATAGTTTTCAAAATCTGAGCGACGAGAGGGAGATAAACAGATGTAATGGGACGTTTCATGCTTCTCTGCATTGTCTGAACTCCAAGCATGCCATTTTTCTGCTCAAGTTGCTCACGTGAGGAAGGTTAAATGTGAATGGAGGAGTTACGCATTGAGGTTGAAGTACTGCGGTGGTGGCAGGCGTTAATCTTCGCAATGACTCACATGTTATATACGCTAGTGCTAAAGAAACGTCAACATCTGATCAGAAGCCTCAGGGCTGACCAAAGTATCTTGTCATAAATTACACGCGGCTTCTAACAAGTTGATCTAAAACATTTGAGTTTATACCGAATGTTAAAACGTGCACTTGGGACTCACAAGTTCGTTCCGTACCCTGAACTGCCGTTCTAGAACACGCGAATTTTGGCCATGCATGTACGAAGCGCGGGCACGCCATATTAGATTTTGTTACTAACTCACGTGAGCAATTTTCCTCTTTCAACTTGGAGTTAAAGGGGTGCCTCAAGAATTAGATGCTGAGTGAAAGAACATTTGCAGGGTGAACTGTGAGTAAGACGGAAGATTTGGAATGAAAATCTCCAAACTAAAAGTCGTTTTCAGTTGAGCGTCAAACTCAAATCTTAACCTGGCCTGATTATAGGCCGGATTTCCACTCATTTATCGTCTTGAAAAATAAATAAGAAGGGAAATAATTATAAGCAAATCCCATCCATGACTTTCTATATTACGGAGAGGACAATAATAATTAATTCCAATAGAGAAATCGCGCCGTTCCGTTACAGTAACCTCCACCCCACCACCTAAGTTAGTTCATTACCACCCTCAGTAAGCTACATATCTGCTGGCCCCTGCCAAGTGTGAAAAAAACAAAAAGGTAGAACAGCAGTTGCTACAAATTTCGGATCAGGCGTGTAGCATGTAGTAAGGCTTGAAGAAATTCCTCTGCTGACGCCCTTAATAAGAAAAGTGCACAAACCATATATAACCTTTTCTCCTGTGTGAGAGTTTCACTTTATAGACTTACAAATTGGATCGCCGTACAAAAAAGCCACCAGAGTAGACAGACCACGACGACTTTGCAGAGCATTTACCAGCTTACGCATAAAATCATCTTGCCCGTAAATCCCATGTAACCAGTAACATGTACTCAAGAGCGCACACTCGCAGCCACACACACACACTGCAAAACCGACGCTCTAGGGGAACGCACAGAGTGTAAAAGTTGTTACGCGAACCACAGTTAATTCTACGTGGGAATTAAAATGGGGTAAAAACTGTTTACTGCCTCACAGCATTGTGCATCCACTGAAGTGAGAACAGAGCGGAAGATATCCGAGTTGATGATCTGAATGATTGGACGTCATCTCACCTTCATGGGCGTGTATATACATATATATAAATATATAGGGCCATATGTTCGCTATAAGGGAGCTTATTAAAACAAAGCAATAGATAGGAGGCGACAATTAGTCGCCGGTATTAGCAAACAAAACGGTATGTATTTGTTTCAGGGATTATGTAGTGCTTTTCAGAACAGTAGAATCCACTATGACCTACAAAGTTTATTTATCACACTGAACTTGCCGGTAGCAGAGAATTCTGAAGCTTGGGTCTGGAAAACAAATTATGTGAGCTTTATGACCGGGAGTAAATGTTCCGTCTTCCGTCCTGCAGCTCTTCACAAAATAGTCATATCTCATAATACCGATGTACTAATGCACATACTGTACATCAGCACTATAGTGTACAATGCAGTAAAGTGATCTACGGACACAAGCTAACCACATAAGCATTCCCAGCAGTTCAGACCATCAGATTCATTCACCTAAAGGTAGGATATCACTGGCCCACCGACAAGGCGCATATGCTATAGGATGACCGGACATAATCTGATAATTGAAACACTGACTGTGAGGATTTCCGCTTTGCAGAGGAACGAGAGACTTCCTGTTCCACAGAAATTTATCCCAACACATGTAAAGATTCAACTCAGGCTGTAAAAATAATCATGGCCGCCACAATTCAGAAAATTGCAAACTTTATACCTAAACTACATCAGCCATTGCCGACAGCAAGCTTATGAAGGTGTGCCATCAAAAGTGTTGAAATGACTGCGGGTAGCCATGGCAAGAGATTGTTCATCTTAGAGAAACTAAAAGTCGTTATATACCTAAACCGGTTACTTTTTCCCGTTCCCAAACAACAGCGAGTTTCTGTTTTAGAAAACGGTGCCAAGTAGAATGTAGCAGGAAAACTGAGGTTGGAGAGAATATTCTGTCCTCAATTTCGGAATGTCCCAAATATGCATGCTGAAACTGGGAATCCATTCACTGTCTGAACTTTAAAGTATGATTATCAGGTTGAATAACTCTAAACAATGCCCTGCAAGCACAAACTAGTGCAGCCCATGTGTGTGGGCACAAAGAATAAGTGAGGTATCCTGAACGCTCATTATAATATTGACTGCATCACTGGTGCAATCTTGGTCATGAATGAATTCAACGACAAAACGCATAGATGGATTTTCAGTCTCAGCTCATTTTATCCAGATGACCTCATCATCATCACCGCGGGAATTGCCGCGTCTAAAATGTTTACATAATGGCCATATACCATCCAAAGGAGATGTAGGGACAGTGCATGACAAGTGTCAACTCTCACAGTGGTTGTAGATGAGCGTGAGTAGTGGGACACTCCCTCGTTATTTCAGTATCCCAATCGACTTCCGGCGCCTAGTCGCCGAGATGTTTTGAATAAAACACCTGCCTTTATTAGGGCCCTGCAAAATTGTCGCATTTTAAAAATTTCCCAAATAGTATGAATCGAGGCAATACTGAGAGAGCGACTGTCGTTACACTTCCTATGGTGTGAGGAATTAAGCTGAGGATTTATAAAAGTGAAGTTTCCCTTTCATCCCAGATCCAGACACAATCCTCAGGTTGCTTGTGCAGTCATACCAGTATAACAACAGTTTCCCATTTGAATATCCTCTTACAATAGAATGCATGATGCATGTTTAGTACAGTAACAACAGCATAGCAGTTGGGCTCATGCACGGTTGGACTACTCCATGTCTGTATATACGGGATAAAATGTAATAAATCTCTCACCTCACCTTCCGACGTTCAAGTATATGTATATAGGTATAGGTCCCCTCTTGGCCGTATTCACTTCTGCGGCTAACGCGTTATTTACGAGTACCAGGGGAACGGTTTCAACTGCTCCTGGTTGCCGCAAATAACACGGAAGGATGCAGGACGCTACGCAAATCTGAAAAAACGGGTCAGAAGTCCAGAAAGTGATGACTTCGGAAAAATATATGGATGATTTGGATCGCGAATGATTTTTATCGGCGAGAAAAATCAAACTGCATCCATCAACACAATGCTTTCAATTTGCACGTAAATTCACATTCACCTATTTCTCATTTGGAGGCTTAAAAATTCAGAAATGCTCAGCTCTTGCCTCTGGCCCGCCGTCACTTGTTTCACTTGTTTGTAGTAGAGCAACCTGAATGCAGAAAACGGTTCAAAAAATGAGTTGTGGCCAAAGAGTTGCGTGTTCACTTTTTTCGCTTTTTTGTGAAGAAGAGAAGGAATGGTGTATGAGGGAAACTACTTAACTTGGTTCACAGAGGAGCCTCTCTATACTCGTGACAACCCAACGGTGATGAAGAAGTACTGCTGAAGGAACTACGAGTGCGACGAGTCTCACCCGGCAGCTTGAAAACAAGTGGTCAGGACGGCCACTTGACTCAAGACTGCTTTCTGGCAAGACAGTAGTCGGTCGGGATGATGAAGGCTGGGAAATTCTTTATCAGATTACTACGGCCTCTTCTTCAAAAGAGTGCAGTAGCACGAACTTAGTATCTTCAGCGTCCACACACCTTTACGTCGTCCATAATAATGATGCGGTCGAGAGTTGAAAATAATGGCTCAATCTATGCATGTCGTCCTTTTCCTAGAGTCTCTCAAGTTCAGCTATTTAAAATGAAGCAAAAAGACGGATGGAAAACGCATGTCATTCTCAATTCATGACGTAGTTCATAGGAAATAATAATTTAAACAAATACAGAAGCAAGATTCATGTCAAGGGGATCTTCCGAACAGTCAAAATTTATATAATAGTCCTCAGCACTTATTATCGATCAAAACTTAAGATCTATGCGACCAACTTCCGCACAATGCATGGTGACTCCTTCATCAACTACGAAACAAAAAACTGTAGGCATCGGAGATGTGAACTGATACCTTTTATTTTTACCTTATCTGAACCAAAGATGGGAGTCCAAAGTTATCTATTGCAGCAGCATCTTATCACCTCACTATATCGTCGCACGTTACACAAGTAGCCACGACAGTTTAGAATGACAAAATCACATAAGAAGAGGGTCGCATAGGCTTAATATTATATTACTTTTTTCTCCAATACAACCTCATGATGATCACATTAAGCAATCTATTTATGAGGCAGAATAAAATTAGGCGTACTTGAGCTCGTCATGATTATGTACTGCATAATCATTCGACCAAAGCCTTTTCACCTGCGCAATTCAAGCGACACTTAAAATGTGCTAAACTCTCAGAACAGCCTTTCAAAGGATTTTTCTGCTATGGCGGAACGGAAACCGTTCTAATTATATGGATCTTCCACAACAGCCGCATATCTAAAGTACCACTGCAATGCTAATCCGAATACCGCTTACAGTCATCCCATAATTTCTCATGTATTTACCAATTACGGCTAATTTACGACCTCTAGGGCCAACGTACCTTGATCTGTTCGGCCAAAAAATCAACTTAATCCATTGAATCTCAGGCTACACAATCTCCACAGCACTGGCTTAATGCGCTGCATAACCGCGGAACCGTAAAGAGTCACAACTCGGCTTGATTTATAAGACAACGTGGCCTTCAGCACAGGAAATCACTTGAACATTAAATTCTGTCAACTAGGCCGAGGACTACACATTAATATTTCCTTGTCAACCATGATTTCCATGAATACTTAGTGGCACATAAGTTGGAGATTTTCGAAATCAAGCATGGGGAAACTAATGTCATGTGTCGTCCACGCAGCCCTAGTGCTGTTATATCATAAAAATGGAGCCTACAACGTACTTGGGAGAACCAGCACCAGGCACAGTAACAAGACGAATAACAATATGGAGATGGACCTCTCTACATTGTCAACTTTGTACAGGATTTTATGCTGATGTCGCTTGCAGCTTCGTGTTTCACTTCACTTTTCACGAAAAAGTCAGAGGAAGTGCTGCTGAGCTTTGTAAGCTAAAGATGGCGAGACATAGCCCAGTCTAGGTGGAATACTGTCCAGCTCCAGTTCGTGATGACAGGTTCTCTCGTAAGTTTAGTGCTGGCATGTACGTGTGTATATTACGAAGCAGTTTGATCTGATGAACTGAAAAGGGATCCAACAAGCGAGTGTCATTACTATGGGAGGCCGGAAGTTCAGGAAGCATACTGAAAAAATCACGGTGGCCGAATGCAAAGTTCCTCTATACTGTGTAGTCGGGCGGACAGACTACATACTTTTCGTTAATAATAATATGGTGGGTTACAGAATGATTGCTGTTGTTGATGAAATACGGTTGGTGGTGTAGTTGACCAGGAGTCTCATTTATTTTCACCACTTACTTCTGGGCGTGGAGGTTGCTCTCCACGGTGGTGGTAAATTGGTTTACATGGCTTTCCAATATCACTTCATTACTTTCCTCGTGTCATGCTCTAAAATAAGCTTTACTGGCAAGGATGAGTAAGTTCCATGCCATTTGCCATGACAAAATAGGGACCTGTGAATGAAGCAGTGGAAAACAAAGAAGGAAAATATGAGTTACACTATATAGTCCGTCCTGTCGTCAGTGATACATTATTCAGCTCGTATAACTTCCGAACATCAAAGTCACGGCCCTCTGCTAAAAGTGAGAATGCTACAGGGAACTCATCAAGTACGAGTCCTGCGTGGGATTAGCGTTCCGTAATTTTTTTGCCTCCACCATCGTCAGCATCAGACTAATGTCTCACTGAATTAATGATCTTCCTTGAAATTCTTGTTTTTGTTCCGGCTAGGCGCAGAATCGTGGGAAATCACGCAATATTATTTTGAAAGTGAAAAACCTTCACAGAGTCGACTCTTACTTCTTGTGTTCCACATATGGTTTATAAAATGACGAAACTGTTCCAGTCATTTTATACGTTTCTGTGGCTCATCACGTTCATTTAAATTTATCACTGCAGTAGAGAAACACTTTTTATGTATTACTGTGCATTTCGTTTGAAATAGCCATAAGTTTAGCGTTCACGGCATGAAGCTCACAGCAGGTTTCTCGACTGCCCAGCGTCGCACTATGTGTGGCCAGGGTGGTAGCTCGTAGACGGAAGTTATAAAAGGCGGCGGCTCGTCGAATTCCTCGTGAATCATCCCTGGAGAAACTCTGCTTCGCTCCATTTGAACTTCTGGCATTAAGCTTTCAGTCATCTCAGCACCACAAGCTTTTGGTGTGCCTTCCGTCAGACTTTCTTCACTGCCACTAACTGGTTTTGGCGCTTTAATTTGATGCATAGATCTTGACCCGGTCCACATATCTCCTCTGATTTTAGAAGCGCTGAACAACGCCCCAGTCTGAATAACCTCAGGATTTCCCGCTGGCTTTTGCTTGAATGCTGGGATTGATATAGATCTTCTCCTCAGAACTCCTATATTGGTATAACCTTTCCGATTACCTCGGTTCAGTGACATACTGGATATCTGAAAGTTTGGCGGTGCCAGGATAAATTGAGGCATGGATGACTTGGCTCTGTTAGCATAAGGATTTTCTCTAGGTGCTGAGCTGAGGTAGGTTTCTGTCTCTACCACGGATTCCACGGATTGTATCGGAGAAGGTACCATTCCTCTGCGTCCAGCCAAAAATGTAGCGGTAGAATTTGACAGGTCCAACCTCAGGTTTGACTTAACAGGAGCCGCTGATGAAGTATCTCCCGTCCCACCGCAAATGGTATTTCGAGGGTGTGCCGGGATGATCTCTGATGATAAAATATTCGACCGACTTTTCTTGTACGCATCTACAGAGAGCTGAAGACGAGAAGCTTTAACCGCCGCGAATCTCTTGATGAAGGTTCTAGTATTATCAGTGATCATCTTATCGTTTAAGATTCCTGGTGAAAGTAAGAAGATGACCAGTGAGTAAGCTTGACAGCTGTATGCTTATATCCTATGTGAAGTCGCGTAGCTTACTAATATTCGTTCCGTAACCGATGATACGCTCCTTGAATTGAGGTCTCCGCGATATCGGGTTGTTCCAGAGGTCAAGTACTTGGAGATTCACTAGAGACCGGACAACTAGCGATGCGCTATCTAAATCTGTGATTGCGTTGTTGGAGGCAATGAGGGTGTGCAACTCTTCCATTCCAGCAAAATCTTCAAGATGGTTTATATTATCGCCACTAATGTTCAGTACAATTAGCGTCATCTATATCCCAGGAACAGAATTAGATGGGTTTGGCAAATATGGAGCTTATCAATTAAAACCCGTTTGAGAAACTCAATTACGCTTAAGCAGGACAGGCTCTTCGGGTCAAAGGTTAGACTCATTCCATCACGCAAATGTTGATGTTCTACATGCAGCTCTTCTAACTTCGTCAACGTGTGAAGACCTTCAATTATCTCGATTTCATTGTAGCCTAAATACCTAGAACATTGGAGGGAAAAACGTATTGCGTACATTGTTGTTTACAGTCGTTACAAGCTTTTTCGGAATCAGGCTTACAATTTTCGGAGCTGTGTGCAGCTGTGTAGATTTTCAATTCTGTTCAGCCTATTCCTTTGTAAATGAAGGATTTCCAAGTTATGAGCTTGTTCTAGACCTTGAATCCGTTCAATTTCGTTCTCGTATAAGTACAACACCGTCAGACTCGTGAAGAGGTGAAGACTGTCCTGTAAAATTACATCGTCTTGTAAATGTTGCAGCACGTAGGACATAATTACCATTCTACATACAAAATGGCTATTTAAATATTACACAAAACATCTAGTAAAGCATTACAAGTGTGGATATATTCTTCCGCTGCAAATGTAGATGTGTGATCCGACCGAATTCTTTATCAACTTCGAGAGTATCTCTTTTATCAATGGAAACCTTAGATATACCTTGCAGTACAACGGATCTCGTAAGTCTAACCATGTTGAGCACTTTACATATAATCAAAATACAGAGTTCACTCACTGCAGTACCGTTTTAACGGTTTAATATTAATACATCCACTGAGCTCAGTTTTTAGTTTTTCATACATGTAGTAGAAGACACCGTATCAACTGTCACCATAATACTATATTTCAAATATAAACCAATTCGGATTGAATCGAATGGTGGATGAAGCGGTCAGTGGTTACCACTACCACTACCTTACTGGCAGAATAATCTACGCCGAAGCGCACCAATGAGAGATAATGTAGATATCATTAACGTAGTAACACTGCCAAGAGCCCATGCACACATTCCTCTTCCATCCAAGTATGAATGAAATGAAATTCAAGCCCAACACGCATTGACTAATCAATTGGTTACCTAGGTAACCCCTTCTGCGGTATACCCTAGTACTTTACTTACGATAAGACCTTTCTGTGAGGCATCTTTTGTTTACTGCCGGAGATAAAAACAGAGCTTGAATGAGACTGA
Organism: Pseudobourletiella spinata; assembly: GCA_009870155.1. Lineage (NCBI taxonomy): Eukaryota > Metazoa > Arthropoda > Collembola > Symphypleona > Bourletiellidae > Pseudobourletiella > Pseudobourletiella spinata. The sequence continues at coordinate 6,195 of WJFA01000988.1, read as the reverse complement.
GATAGAAGCTCCCTTTGATTGAATGAACTGCAAACATAATTCTGTCGAATTCGAAGCCCCATAAGACAATGCAAAGGGATGATTTCCGAAATAAGGATTTTATAACATCCACCCCTAGTCACTAAACAATAAACACGAAATGCAACAAACGCACTGACCCCATTCTCTCAAAATATTAACAACTGCCGATACTTTTTAACTTTATTGCTCACTGCATTCAAAATAGATTCCGGTTCACTGAAGTAGCTACATATTCTATGACACTAATCCCCATCAAAAAGTGAGTACTTTTCATAAGGAAGCCCATCATCATAACTGAGGTTTCCATGAATGAGATTATCGGACTCGAAGTTCCAGTCATCTTCTACGATTATAGTGCATCTTGCGCTATTTCGTTTGCGACCTGAAATGACAAACAGACAGCGTCTTCTCCTGACTACAGATGACACGAATTCATTCAGGAAAATACCTCGCAATAAACTCCGGTTACTTTTTTCTTCATCCTGGGAAAGGTTAACTCCTTCCAGTTGGGCACACAAAGCGGATTCCACGTCCATGGCAATACTGTCTATTTTCACTTCATCTTGCCGAGTAGATGAGTTCCATCCGTACTCTAGCCTACGGCGAGGTTTTCTGCTTGCTTGCACGAAGGTTCGATTTGGGTCACGCCAGTCGTAGTAAATACCTGCATTTATGAAAATAAGATTCCCATACAGCATCTGCTTGATAGCTTATTAACTAAAACCATGTCATCATTAGATTGACTTGTCGCAGAGTTTTTTACCTTTTAAAAGCTCCCCGTTCTCCTCTAGTTGATTGTAAGCCTTTGGCGCTGACAAAGAATCTTCCGCTTCACTGGTCCTTACCGAGCTATAAGCATCCGAATCTGACTGCCAGGGTTCTACACTACTTCCATCATTATTCCAACTGAAATCATTATCAAAGGCTTTACTGCAACTTCTACTGAATATTGTAGAGTTTAAGGCCTTTCGGACGGCTTCCTGTTCCAAATAGTCGTCCCTAAGATAAGTAACCGCTGCCTCGGGTTTCGGTATCGACGTTGGGCCAACTTCCTCTGCGCACACGCAAGCCGTGGTGCACCAACAGCTACTCGAATAATCCGCATGAGCCATAAGTTAAACCATCCGTCGAAAAAGTCTAAAAAGTTCAACAAAAGGGCAGCATACAGGATCAGTTGACTTATACTTTTCACTAATCCTTCCATGTCATCTGGCACTCCATGCCTAATTGTATAATATCTCTTACATTATTATTATCTAAATCTTACCTAAGTACTTCTGAATTCTACGAGGGTTACCACTACTGCAGTGTTTCTACATGTTTTCCGAAAAATTCTATTAACAAACGAGCATAGAATCACACACGCCAGTTCTTTCAACTACAGACTGCATCCATACCCCTCCTCAAGCTGTGTCGAACTAATGAGGATTTTACAAAGTTTTGGGGAAAGTTATTTTTACACATTTACATTTACTTACATTTTACATAACTAAACATACAGAACGAAACCAACAACGTTGGTTGTTCTTAGCTATACTAAGAACACGTGACTTCACACCATTACGGCGTTCAAAATTCGCAAGCTACACCTTTGAGTCACGCTGCTCCGATGACGTGCACGGTCACGGCGCTATTAATCTATACTACTGTCTTCTTTACGAATGCCCAAATTATAGCATAATGAAAATCAAGATGCTCAGATAATTTGTTTTATGAAAAAACGTGAGGTAAAAACAACGAGCTCCGAAGATGGCTCAGAACAAGTGAGGTGATTCTCCACGATGCAAACGCAGTAGCATATTTTTTGCTCAAGTCAGATTAAATGGCGAGCACAACAGGTGTCAAACCGAGAGTTAAGAATGCAATTAAACAGCCACGCAAACTCAAATGGAAATGGCCTGCAGGAATAATACGTTGCCATCTTGTTGTCTAAGATCACTCGTAGTTATCTTTCTACGCTATGCGCAATATTCTGAACAGAGGGGCTGCACCGGCGTTACAGATTACCTTTTTAAGAAGTCCTTGGACACATGCTATCGAGCCAATGGATCGAAGAGGCGGTTATATATGCCGGGAATTTAAACCTAAGATGACAGTTAGAAAAGGTGGGTAGAAATGCAATTGAGTGTGGAGGATTCATTCATAGGGACGTTTTGCATGTGATTCTCTTTAAATGCAATTAAATATATTGATTCACATTACGACTTACTGCGACGTTAGTTTTGCTGCAAATCTGAATTTGTAATTCACGATCATCGTAAAGGCATTCTGTATTCGGTGGAAGTTTATAATCAAACAAACGAAGTAATCTGAATTATCAGCTCCATGACTGCTTCTGAAATTTAATTTGAATAGATTATGTAAGATCTTTGTGACAGCCCCGGGATTAGAATATTATTATTAACAGTAGAGCAGGAGATTTTCTGCTCACTGCGTTGTGTTGAGAGCCAGTCGGAACCCTCTGGAGGAAATTTCTTGGGAATAAACTTGGAGCACTGTTTGCTTATCTATCCCTAAGGCCACCTAAGTTATCATCGCTGCCGTTGTCTTCTACAGCATCAGCACCACTGTAGTTTGTTCACCTGACACATTCAATATTTCCTATTTGTGTGTGTGTGTGTTTGTGAGTGGCTTAGCTGGGCGTAGTATTTTAGTGAAGTATAAATAATTTCTAGTTCCCAGCTATTCCCTGATATCTTTTTGCAGTTGACTTTCCGCGAACTTTGCTCGTGTACTTGCTAATTACTAGCAGATCAAGTCTCCTTGCTCGGTGAATGTAGTGAGAAGAGTTTGTCTTTGGAGACCACTTGGAAGAGAAACTTTTTCGAGTTCTCCAAACAAGTTATTCTGAATATAAACCAGACTTTTTGCGAGCTTCGCTTCAGGATGGCTGCTAGGAAAGTACCTCGAAATATTGGTTTAACATCATCTACACCAGCAGTTTCTCCGCTCCAAGTTGGGCCAGTTAGCAGTGAATTTTTTGGAGATCGAAGGCACGCAAACGCCACATCACCTATTGATCGGGCTGATCAAGATTCAAGACTGTTTCAAACCATTGATGGCAATGACACTTTTCGAGATGGTGGCCAAGAGAATCAGATAAAAAAGGACTTTGGAGCTCCTTACCCATTCCCGACTCCAGAAAGTATGAAATTGGTCGACTTGGATAAATATGATAGCCTCGTCGATAGCCTCGACATTCTTAAGCATGTGAACACTCTTTCGGAAAAATTCCAAACAAAAACTGCTGAGCCAGCCGCAGCTGGGCCTATAAAACTTCAAAAGAAAGCAGCCCTAAAATCCAGTAAACCACCAAATAAGGAATTCAAGTTCACCAGAGTGAGTTTTAATTTTCACAGTGAAGGATTGAATCTAAGTGCAACACTGTCAGCGATTTTTTTTATTTGTTTTAGGAAATGTTCATGTCGAATAACTCAGAGGCATTCATTCAAGTGACCCATTTCCTCTTTGAGTTATTGGATAAGTCAGAATCTTCTGCTAGGTTTCGGGAATGCTGGCCCATTTATGAGAAAAAGCAAGAGGGTTTATATCGGCGCGCAGCTTTAGAATGGTTCAAACAGTTAGTGATGGTGAGTTCAATGTCGTTATTCGTGAAGTGCATTTTTCATTGATTGCCCATATTCATGTTACTAAAAACAACATCATGTGTGTGTTATGCAGGCCAACCCAAAGTGGTTCAGCAAAAGCGTAAAAATTGAGCAACTTCAGGGACTTGTTGTTAATCCGTATGGAGACAGATTTATCAAATTTATCCATTGTTTTGTGGACTTGGTCATGTATACAGTGATGAAGTCAAGAAGTAAGTTGTAATGAGGGTCATGGAATTAGCACTAAAATTTCCTTAGTTGCAAGGATTATAGAGCAGTGAAGCAGGATTATGCTCCAATAAATTATCCTACAATTTTCTTGAGGAAACTTATGAATTTTAGCTACTCGGGAGACTCCCCTGATGGACAAACCCATGTACACTGGAAACTCTGAGATTACGAAGCGGCAGTGCATGATTATGGGAGCAAGAATCGATAGGTTATCAGACTTAGCAATCGATGAGGAAATTAAACGATTAGATGAAATTCAAGTGTACAAGTCGCTAGAACGGTATGTCAAATTCAGATTTTGAAAGGGAAATTTGTAATGCAGTTTCATAGTCCATATGACAAAGATTTTTATCTGAATATTTTGCTGGAGCAGGCGAATGAAGAAAAAAGAAGAGGAAACCCAGCGCAAGTTAACGGAGCAAAAGAGAGCTGTAGGAAAATTAGTAAAGAAAAGGCCAGATTTTTTCCCAGAAAATGCGGAAGAGCTGCTAGCCGATGAGTCAGTTTTCGTGAAGACGACAATAAAAGATATCCCAGTCGAGCACAGGTGGGAAGCACTAGAAAAATCCGGAGGAAGTCCATTGTACCAACGTGAGTGGAAAAGTTATGTTATTCACTCCGTAAAGTTCAATATAATTTTGTCGTAGTTTTCGCTAATTGTTGTATGGACATAATTAATTGTAGATGTACATGGTAAACTACAGAAGGTCATGAAATCTCTTGCGTCAAAGGTGGACAGTACGCTGGATTTTATCCGAGGACACTCTCGGTTCTTTACTCTTGTCCACGCAGCATATCACGAACCCAACGAATTAGATTTGGCAACGTTGTATGTTACAGAGGTGAGAGCCGAGGGCATTATGAGTTTGTTGATAGAAAATGTTATAAAAAACTACACTTAGGTTTTTTCCCCCCATCAGCAATTGAAGAGCAAACAGCCGGTGAATTTAGATGATTTACTAGATGCTTACAGTACACTGATTCAAGATAGCCTTGTCTCGCTAAACCGAATGGAAGTTACTGAAGACCTTTTCGAAAGGAAGGAGATGCTGAATCGTAAAATTTTGCTCCTAAAGAAAAAGCAAGAAGCAGTGGAAGAAATTAAAACTGTTGATTTGAAAGAGCTGCGTCAACATGTGGAATTTGAAATCCGAAAACTGGAAATTGAACTGGAAGATGTAGACTGGAGTGTGCTCTCAGGGATTCAAGATCCCCCATTATCCTCAATGTTCGATTTTAGTCCGACCCGCACATTGGATACGAACCGACAGACGGGTCTTACACCAGCCATATCCTCTTACCTTCCTGCGCTAGGTAAGTATGTGCAAAGTGCAGGATTTAAACATCATTATATTACCTTAAAACCTTACCACCTTGTGGGCATGCCGTTCATAATGATTATTCTCGTTGGACTATTTCAGATTTTTCAAAGAGTTTAGAATGTGGTAGGTCGCATTCGCTAAACCAGTCAGTGCAAAGCTCATGTAGTGTTAAAACAGCCCTAAGTCTTCCGTCCACAGTGCGTAGTAAAGGGGTAAACTTATCGACGGAGTTAAGTGTCGTAATTTCTGCGACACGTGTATCAGCTGGGTCAATTCCATCGAGACGCGACGTGAGACAGTCTAATTCAGTATCTCGCTGTTTGTCAGATCAAGATACATGCGACTCCCCTATTTCACACCTTCCCAAACGAGGGTCTCAGGATACGGGTCTATCGGTTCAAACAAGGAACATTCGTCGAGGCAATAGCTCAAAATTTCGCTTGTCTCTGCCTGTTGTTGAGGACGAAGAAGCCACCGCTGTGCTGAAAAAGAATGGAGTCACAGTTTCCACTGCTTATGACAGCGAAACTGAAGCATCAGTGATCTCAAAGAATTCGGGGGAAAGCCCCGAATTCTTTGAGATCAGTGATGCATCCGAGCAACGAATCAACGCTTTACTTAAGTCACTAGCTGATGCAACGAACACAAGTCCTGAGCCACCTGCTTTGAAATCGAGAACCAGAAGACGGAGTAGTCAAAATTTCCGGAGGGACCGCAACAGCTTGGATCTATCAATTCTCAATCAGTCTTCAAAGGAAGATCTTGAAAACAAGCTGGGCATCATGGACGTTTCCATGTCGTATGCTGATTTTCTAGACCTTTCTATAGAGGATGAAGGTGATAGTGAATTTAAAGAATGAGACTGCAGTTTTCCTTCTGTTTGATTCTGTCTCTTTGAAATTAGGTCATTCTTATCTATTTTAGTTAGAAGCCCCTTTGTAAAGAATTCTCTTCGAATAAATGCATTCATTTATAACATTTATCCATCAATCAATTTATGCACACACCATTGT
>WJFA01000987.1:0-26109 GCA_009870155.1 Pseudobourletiella spinata | reverse complement strand
ACACACACACACACACACAATCTAATAGCCGGTACACACACACACACACACACACACAATCTAATAGCCGGTACACACACACACACATACTAAATAGCTCGCAGACACACACACACACACATACTAATAGCTCGTTCACACACATTAAAACACTTGGACTTTTACGCAGCGCATACATAGCCAGCGCATGCACACACGGAGGAAACAGCTACGGCCTTACACAATGAGCCAGCTCGCATAAGCACTAACTATATGAAAGACTGAAGGCTGACTGAGAATACTTAAAGAATTACTACTACTGCTAACCATCACCATCACCATGATGATGATCGGAGGAACATCTTTTTGATTCCCCGAAAGATTAGGACAAGGTCCCAAAAAAACCATGTGAGTGAGAGCCCCGTGTGGACGAGGTGGATGTGTGTGTGTGTGTGTGTGTGTGTGTGTGTGCTTATATCACACAGAGAGGTCCATTTCCCTCCTCATTACATTGGAAGCTCAGCGATTTAACGTGTGAGATTCCACGCTATATGGGAGCTTAGGGTATATGGGATGGGACGTGTTAATGTTTTAACGCATTCCAGCCCAACATGCACACACACACACACACACACACACACACATACACACACACACGGACAAGATAATAATAATTATGATCCCACATCATCTTCTTCTCATAACCAGCACATGCACATCCACCAACACCATCACCACCACCACCAGCAGCAGCAGCAGCAGCACTTTTATCCAAGACAACACCACCACGGTCACTCTGCCCATGTATTGGTACATCTATATAGTGCACTATAAAGTCCTATCGGGGGATCTACCACATAATCGTTTTAACCCTTTCCACTTGGCTTGACCTCCACCTCCTCGGATTACAGGAGGACGACAGGAGGAGAGGAACAACAGGAACAACAACAACAGGAGCGGAGGAGCATGTTATGTTAGCCAGCCGAACTAGGATGAGACCCGGGTGTAAATGCACATGTGTATGCGCTTCGCGCATACATACACATTACATGTACTCCAAATGCAAAGCCATAGTAGCAACTGTACAATAATATATACTTTGGTAACATATTTTACATCCACAACAAGGGGACCAGGTAGTGTAAGTAGTTTTGGTCGTAGTAGTAGTAGTGTTCAAATACAACTGATTACGGCTCAAGCAAGGAGAAAATTTATTATACGCTTTTCCATATAATAAACTATAGTAATTCCTTCCAATCCTCTTTCCAACTTGATGCGTAATAGCATTTTGGCTCCCTCAACGGCCCACTTTGCCAAATCAGAGCTGTGCAACTCTGCGAGCTTTGAGAGTTACGACGGGGAAAATTAAAGGAGTGAGTGGGCAACTAACCGTCAGTTCTAACACACAAAAACTCACAAACACATATACACACACGCACACACACACACACACACACATACTAAAACACATCACAAACTTAGATCCACGCACACACACAGTCTCAAGTTCACTACACACATAAATAAACACACACACACACACACACGCGCGTACTCAAGGTGTCCCAGAACACTATTACGTACATGTACATACACACCGGGAACACTCACTGACTGACTGAGCAAAATCCCAGGAATTGGCCGTGAATATTTTTCTGTATGTGCTCATAATGCCTTTGTGTGCATACGTGTGCGTGCTCGTGTGTGTGTGTGTGTTTGTGAAATTGTTCGGCCTGCGTGTGTGTTTGTGTGCGTGTGTTTGTGAAATTGTGTGGATTGACTGTTGAATTTTGTGTGTGTGTGTGTCCGGCGCTTTGAGTTTAATGCTTGGGCCGTCAGTCTCACTGAATTCCCTCGCAAACAAATGATTTTCTTCGTTTTTGACAAAGGAGCGTAAAATAAGGATCAAGGATCGTGTGTTGTGTGTGTGTGTGTGTGTGTGGACACGCATAAAAATTTGTTGCAGACCGACGCACGTCTGCCCATCTATATACACAGACATACATAAATACTCTAGTACACACGGTCTACCATATAAACACCTTTGCACCTTCATCACTCACAGCACCCCACACACAGTAGTCTCAACCCTGTCTCAGCTCGAGCGTGAAATGGTGAAAAAATTGAATATAAAAATTCCAGAGATCATAATATGTGGCAGAGTACAGTAAATATTTTTTTTCCTAATCCTTTGTTTTCGAATCAGTGAGCAGCAACAGCAGCAGCATCGGCGGCGGCGTAGGAACGATATACGGACCGGAACCGCGTGGCTAAGTGCCTCCGTGTGTACGTATGCGTGTGTGTGTGTGTGTGTATGCATGTAAAAACGTGGTTGAAAAAGAACAGGTAAAGGAAGAGGTTGAGAAGGATATGTCGAAATAGAGGGAGAGAGAGAGAGACAGACAGGAAAATTCTCAAGTCCAGGTGCTAAGTTGTCTGTTTGGAAGGAATGGACGGTGTTGTGTGTGAGTGTAAAAGTGTCTGTGGTGGTGGTTGGGGCGGTGGGGTATTCCACCTTGAAAAGCTCCGTCCAAACCCAAGGAAGCAGAACATAATCCAAAGCTCCTCTGACTGACTGAGAGTTGTAAAAAAAAAAGTTAAATTTATCTCATATAGTCTAAATCCCTTTCCTCACCCTTTGCCAAAGTACCCTCACTCTCAGACAGTCAGTCAGCCTCAGTGAGGATAAAGGAGTTATAATAATAATAGTATAGAATATAATAACAATAATAGTAGTAAATACTTTAAAACAATTCTATTTGGACCGAGGGAAAAGAATAAGAATAAAACATGACCCATTGTATTCCACACACACACACACACACACACACACACACACACACACACACACACAACATCTTGTTCACATTTTCCCATCATCAAGTGCAGCCCAGCGCACAGCCGCAAGCTGCCTCTCACAGTAGAGAGGACCCTTGAGAGGCCTCACTGGGAGTGAGTGCAGTGTTACACAGCTTGAAATTCCATGCTAATTTTTTCCCCTGTATCCTTAATGGCCACATCCAATCTCTCGTACTTCCTACGACATGCATTCTTGTATGTACGTATGTACTCCATGGGCAGTAGGAATAACCTGTTGACCGCACCAAGTAAAATGCTGATCATCATGGTTTGGCTAGAATTCCATTAATACGACGACTACTGCGACTGCTACTACAGATACTGCAGTCATCCTGTCCTCACATGTGAGTATAAGACGACTGTGAGTGTCCTCTGACTGAGGAAAATTATACATAATATGGAGTTTGGATTTCAAAATAAATGCCGCTCACCGTCCACGTATACACACACACAAACACACATACACACACACATGTACAGTAAGTATCCACAGAGAAACACAGAATACAAGTATACACACTTTCTCTCCAAAAAAATGACAGTTGAGTTGTCACAGAAAAATAAGAAAATCTCCATGTGTGTGTGTGTGTGTGTGTGTGTGTGTGTGTGCATTAAAAGCACGGAGCATGAGACAGACGGGCCGGCCCCAGAATACACTACTGCGCCCATGCGATCACCATAATGTATGCATGGCCTCACTTATGCCCTCACGGTCAACTCCATCCTGACCCGACCGCACTCCCATCCCATAAATTCTCACTCCCAAATGACGATTTACCGACTAACGAGCATCAGCGGCTCCGAGAGTGCTACGTATTTCCACAATACATAATAAAATACTAATCCATGACGACTGATTTCCCAGTGCCGACTGGGACTACTGGTTGAAAATCCATAACTCGAGTGGTTCAGATTGCAACGACTGACAGGCTGAGAATCGAAAATCTTTGGGATTCATATTCTCCGCCGCCGGGACCGGGAAATTATGAAATTCCATATAAAAGGCTAATTATAAACGCATTACTAATCCCAGTGGGATAATAAATAAGGAAATAAATAAAACTAATCCAAAAAGGACGAGATTGGCCAGTAAAGTCTCATTGTTCCATCCAAGTGCACACACACACATGCGCACATAAGCACTTGCTAATAGCCCTCTTTAACGTGTATAAACGCATCGAGCTAATCCGGAGAGCTTGCGCTCCTGGCAAAGTAAACACCATGTCCTTTCCAATAGTTTTAAATTAAATTTGATTAAAAAATTCAAAGTACACCGCCGCCGACCACATGGTAGCCTACATGGTAGAATTTCTGAAAATCTTTTTTTTAATTCACACACTCCAGAATACCAACCACCATATAAAAATGGAGGATAAAGTATTGTCTACGTATATCATGACGTCACACGTCACCACCGCACCGCAAACTCTCAGATAATCAGAGAAACCACTTAAGATTCACCTCTGCTCCGTGCGTGCGGACACTCTGGTGAGGCCTCCTTAAAATCACACTAATAGCAGCCCCATGCTCGTACACGGAATCACTTATTCTCTCACACACTCACTGGCTCACAGTCAGTCACAGTTTTGTATTGTATATTCCCCAAGGATTAATTTTCAAAATATTGACACTTCTCCTCCGTGTGGACTGTACAGCAAAGAGTGCCACATAATATTGCTTCTCCCCCCACCGCTGCAATCGAACAGGTATATACAGATGCTGCTGACTGCTGGCACGGGGAAACAGCGGCTGCCGTGTCATGTGTGTGTAATTGTATACATCCACCGTTCTACACGTAAGCACGCACACCATGGTCTTCCACTTCCTGAGAGAGCAACTATAGATCCACTAAAAAGTTGTCCAATTTGAATTTCCTTCAATGCACAGGGCTCACACACACACACACACACACATACACACACACAGACACACACACACACACACACACACACATACACACACACAGACACACACACAGACACACACACGCACACTGTGAGCGGCACAGAGAATTTTGAGAATGACCGCCCGACCCGCCGACCGTCCACAAGCACACGCACACATACACACATTCAGATACACACACGTACATATACATGCATTCCCACACACACTACCAGTTTACACGCACGCACACATACACACACACACACACGCACACAACAGGTTGGCGCTCCACTGAAAATGGATATTACAACTGTCACCTCAATTCTCTCTATGGATTTTCAAACTCCTGTGCATCAAACAGGGAGGCCGGAATCCGTTCGGAATTAAATGTATATATATATGTGTGTGTAGGACCATTCCGAGATGTGGAAATCTCTCATCCTGACACCTACATCCACCTCATCATCTCATCTGCCCGCAATCCCCACCCTCCCCCACGCACTCTTTTTTTTGTGCAGTACAATTTTTCCCCGCCCTTCCCCCAAAAGTACTAATTAAAAAAAAAAAGAAGGAAAACCATTGAAATCCATACCACCAACAACCACCTCCTACTACCAACTAAAACTCTCCACTACAACCACCAGATATCCCACTAGATTTCTCCCAACATTATCACTCTCCACTACTGATGATGATAATACTAATAATAATAGTAATAATAAAATAATACAGTAATTTTAATCAAAGAATTTCCGCTCCTCTTTACCTGTGACAGGTGTCTATCCCCGAGTTATTCCTGTTGTGAAATGCAACTTTTGTTCTGTATTGCCTCCGCTCGCTCGCTCGCTACCAAAGTCTCCTCTTGAACACCGCCACAACAACAACAACAACAACAACAACCACACCACTAACAACACGAAATTTACAGCACATTGACACTCCAAGTGATGTTCGTGTAGCGTCATGAACGGACATAGTTGTTTTTTTTTCTTTTTAGCAATAAGACAAAACCGGCGGCTTCAACTGGATCCAGCCACAGTAATAATAATAATAACTATACTACTACTGCTACCACGACTACAACTGCTTCAAACTCCCACCATTTCCCATGGAACTGAGAGCGACACTGAGAGCTGACAAGTTGATACTTGTAACATTACGAGCATTTTATTTCCCAAATGAAAGACGACAGGAGCGAGAGATCTGTTCCGAAGGGGCACTCACTCCTTTAACAACAACAACAACAACAACAACAACGATGACGACAACGACGACGAAGATGCGGACTGACAAGGAGAATAACTGGAAAACAGTGCGAGAGAGAGAGAGAGAGAGACAAGACAGAGAGATGAGAGCATGGACTCATGCTCATACAGACTCGCTCACAACTACACAACAAACAACACCACCACCACCACCACTACCAGCCTCCGCTCTTCTGTCTTGGGAAAGAAAGAATAAGAGAGATGAGGAAAAATATCTTGTGTGAGCTCCACGGAGCCCCGCGCGTCCTGCACAACCACCACTGTACTCACACACAGATGTACACACACACACACACACACACACACACTTATACACACACACAACCAAAGTAGAGGCTATGAGTACAACATGGGGAACACACACTGCATATCTCCTAATACCTATCTCGAAGGAAATCTCATGGGTCTTGGCCCGGCGGAACAGGTGAGCCATTGCAAGCCTTCACTCTCTATATACCTGTACACATAATACCTCTCTCCGTCTCTTTCTCTCACTCTTCACATTTGCTCTCAACGAACACACGGCTCCACTGTATTACCTGTAATAAGGCCCTACAGGGACATTTCCTTTTCCTACCTTACGAACCAACGTAGTGATATGGTAGTGGTAGTAGTCGTCGTCGCCGTAGTAGTTTGCATGGTAGTCACTAGTGCTCGTCGTCGTTATATACAGTGAGGCCCAACGGACGATAGGATGTTAGTAGTAGTAGTAGGAGTAGGAGAAACATGATCATAATATTATTTCAGTCCATCTCCCTTCCCCGCAGCCTTTCTTTCTACATATAAATATATACATATATACATACGAAGACACGTCTCCTTCATCTTTTTACACCAACTGCCGGTATTGGTATTTTCCCGTATGTTCCGCCGTGCATATATACATGTATGTGAGGAGATGGTCCATAAGGACCATCTCTGATGGACGCGGCCAGGAGCGGTCTTTACCTGGTGGGTACCGTACTTTAGCCATCGGAGCACTTTACAACACTCGGCTTCGCCTCCACTTTGTCTTCTAATCCTGTATTTGTGTACCTGCGTGTGTGTGTAACTGCGGGTGTGTGTGTGTATGTGCGTGTAAGAGTGCCTGTGTGTGTGTGTGTGTATGTATGTGCGTATAAGAGTGCCTGTGTGTGTGTGTGTGTGTGTGTGTGTGTGTGTGTGTAAGAGTGGCTGCCTGTGTGTAAGGACCGACGATGCACGGTCGACGTCGTCATCATCGTCCTCGTCCTCGTCCAATATTATTTCCCCCCTTGGGTTCCTACAGGTTATATAGAAAATTAATACGTCTCATCACGAGGGTTAGTAGTACCCATCCAGCGAGGGTACGTATGTACACAGTGGGGCACACCGTCAGAGTAGAGCCACCCAGTAAATCAGGCAGAACGGAGGGCAAGTCCTAACAGGGAGAAGTTTACGGGCCCATCAGGCTGGCACCCTCCACTATATTTATTTACGTGTGTGTGTGTGTGTGTATGTGTGTGTGTGCATACCTGTGGGGAGGCCTGGTAAAAAATCCAATGCTGTGTAAATACAGAATACTCCAGAGAGAGAGAGAGACAGACAGGGAGAGATCCAACAGTCAATACCCACCCCACCCCGCACTCACAGTCAGTCAGTCAGCTATCCCACACTTTAAAAGTGGTTCAGTGTGAGAGAAAGACTTTACAATTGTAATAATAATAATAAAAATAATAATAATGTTTTTATCTATGTATGAAATTCAAAGAGTAAGTTACAATATTTGAATTTTGATATGGAGCAAAATTATTAGTACCCTGCTCGGTCTATACGACTCACTCATTTATTGTTTGTCTTAAGTGCGATGATTGGGAACGGGGGGGGGGAGGAGTCGATGAGTTATTAATTATAATAAAATCTAGCTCATGAAGTTTCTGATGTATTTGTGGCCATAAAGTATGTTGGAGGGTCTGGCTCGTACATGGGTATATGACATGGGAGCTCATTATAAAATATATGTAGTTGGAGTGTCCAATGTTTGATAGAGAGAGAGAGAGAGAGAGAGGCTTTAAAATTACCACCTTATTTTTTTTTTGAGTGTAGATCTCGGCCCGCTCCCTCATTATATTGTAGTAGTGCGGAGTAATACACTGTGAGAGTCTTTGACTGGTACTACAGCTGTGTTAGTAGTAGTTGTAGTAGTAGTAGTAGCAGGAGATGGTATGGTAAGTAGGAATAATAAGGAGGGAAACCGGCCGAGCAACGTGGAGGACAATACTTGTCATCAGCTACTACTGTTCCCATCAGGCTCTAATGTGTGTAAGATGAGCGGTGGTGGCAGCTGGCCACTGCGTGGCGAAAATATGCGCCCTCCTATACACACTGAATAATAATGTGTGTCTTTGTGTGCATATGTGTGTGTGTGTGTGTGTGTGTGTATGTGTGTGTGTGTGTGTGTGTGTGCGGGGGTTGGACAACCTTGTGGGAAGACATCAAATATATGCAAAGCCACTGCCGTAGTTTTTTTTTCAAGATGTCAATCAAAGGGAGTTGAGCGGAATTCGGTTGTTGTAGTCGTCATCATCATAGAGACACTTGATTGTTATGACTTTTGCCACTTGCCACCGGTATTGCGGGCTGGAGTGGGTGACACGAGAGTGGGAGTGAGTTTTTCTGGAGGGATTTTTTTCGAGCATAATCTACGTTTTTTTTGTGTGTGGAGGGCGTCCGCGTGTAGGTGATACGATGGGGGTGTGGATGTTGTCCGAGTGATCCCGTGAATCCTCTGAAGAGTTTACCATCCCCCACCAAGAAATTCTAGTAAAGTGAAAAGAAATTTTTATTTCAAAAGAATCATCATCATCATGAAATACGTTGTGAAATGCATTGCATTGAAACCCGAGAAATTAATTGGTAAATTAAACATATTTAAAAGCTATGATTTACTGGTCGTAAAGGAGTTGATTTCCATTTTTTTATTGTCTTCTGTAGTCATCAAATCCAATTGACACAGAAGAAATGACGGATGTGCAAGTCCAGGTGATCTCAAAGGTTGTTGTAGGGCTATGCCTGCTTGCGCAGCTTTCTCAAACATCTCCGATGGCTTCTTTGGAAATGGGTCAAAGCATTCTTATGAAATCTAAAGGGGGATCCAGAAAGGAGAATTTCGAGGATGATGGCAATAAGTTGAAAAAACTTGAGGCGCATCTGCAGGGAGAAGAAGATATTATGGTCGACTTGAGGTGTCGGTATCGGGTTTTTTTTTCTCACCTCGTCTCCAACTCCATTGACTCGATAATTTGAAGCCTACAATACGCACTAGCTTACTCCCTGCTGCATTATCCCGTTCGCAGTGCGAATAAATGTGCGAAGGAATGTAAAAAATCTCATACTTCCTAACCACCGTATCCCACACATTTCACCACAACTGTCGCACCATACTAGATCCCGTGTGCCACACCACCACCACGGTGAAGCTACGTATAGGAAAACCTAGAAGTTCTACTCAACATCAATCCAGTCACCAGTTCAAAGGCACATGAGTGACATCCGAGAATCTCTGTTTCATTTGAAAACCTGAACCTGTAAACTAAGTGTTGGGTTTCATAATAATATATTCATTCCGTATAGAAGACCTTATCCGGCATCTCATCTGGAACCCTTCATCTCCCTAGACAGGACCGTCCAATCTCAAGAAAGCTCTCCCAGTATCTCCTTTCCACCTATATGAGATGATGGAGCTGATGATGGGGATAGGAGAGATGCGAAATTCACACTTTTGACGCATCATCATCATCATCATGATCAGGACATGCAGATACTGCTACATACTTTGCATCACCCTCCCTATAATACTATAGAGATCAATGTCGTCGACATTTTGTTCACTTACGAAGTTACAAGCACGTACAACTATTATCATTACAGCTCACAGTTATCCTCCCATTATAGAACATGAACCCCCCGGCCAACCTCTTCAAGTTGAAGGAGAATAAATTGTAGTGATAATTCCAAATGGTAAACATGTATTTTCCTACCTCCAACCTCTCACTCTGCTACCTTCCAAGAAAAAAAGTCTTCGAAATCGGATTTAGAACGGGAGTAGTATATGTGGCAGTAGCACTACCGTGTCGTCTTTTAGATGGGAAAATAATATGGCATGTACATATGTGCTCACGTCATTTCCCGCTCCGGTATCGATGCGATGAAAACTTTAAGGGCTTGTAACAACAATTCTCGCACCCAGGATTTTGCCACGATTGAACTCTTGGGTGACACTTCAAACGCGCATGATCCCGCGCGTTTGTGAAAAAATGGAAAAGGCGGCACCCTTCGACGTCATACTTTGACGTCAATGATGTAGGCACATATGTACATGCCATGTTATTTTATCATTTGAAAGACGACACGATAATGTTACAGCCACCTATACTACTCCTGAGAAATTGGAAGGAAACTAATAAACTTCATGCTGGGGGATACAAATTCTCAATCGATTGAAAAAACTACTATGGAATGAAATGGTGATCCCAAAGAATTAGACGTTGAGCAGAACATAACCGAGGTTTTTGTCTGTCTAGCTCGGGCGCCAGTTTTAAAAACTGGTGGCTCAATGACTGGCCTATCATCGGAGAGCCATTGAGCCAAATTTCCGTTATTTTTTCAATTTTTATCCTAATCCTACTGCCCCCGATGAACGTAGAAATTTATGACATAGCGCTCGCGCTCAACATCACGTTATAATCAGTGCCTCATGTGTCTCGGACATGCGTCCTTTTTGCTTTTAGTGAGTGAGTGAGTGACGCCGGCGTCGAGTTTGGACAAGCCGAAGAAAGCGGTCTATCTTAAAAGGACGAGTGGAAAACTGACTTGAGTGACGTTTAAGATTCAGTTACGCCATAAAATATATACGCTAATGCATATGATTGTTGCAAATTCAGAAGCGGAACGTATACGTGGTGCATATCATGTGAGAGACTTGGAAATTTTACCATAATATGATCCCTAGTGTGTGCTCAGCTCCCCTTTTCTTTCGAGATTAAAATCAACCATTATTTTATAACTTTCATATTTCTTAAGAAAATAAATAGGTTCTGCCGCCGCCGTTGGAGGAGCCAAAAATTAAAGTGGGGTGATTTAAGGATGAATTTCTGAGTGAGCGAACATGGGTACATTTGGGCACAGATACATAAACTCACAGACACACACACACACACACACATACGCAGCATGTGGTTTAGCGACCGTCTGGCCAACTACCGTGTCACATTTTCGTGCGCATACACACACACACACACACACACACACAATCACACACACAAGACCAAGGCGTCCAAACAAAGGAAAGTAAACAATGGTGGTCATCATTATTGATTTCATCTGCGAGAAACGGAGTTGAGGTCGAGTGTGGGACCGCACAGATGCATACAAGTGCTGTACCTATCGAAGGGCGAATGGGGTGGGGAAGGTCCGTAATCTGGTACTGTCATGTCATGGGCGGCTAGTAGAACAAATTACGAATAATGAGTTTTGCGGTCGTAGCAAAAGTTTAGTAGTCGTAGCCGGGAATGAAAATTAGTCCGAAGAGCCTGAAGAAGTCATAAAGGAAGTTGCGAGCACTCTCTCTCTCTCTGTCTCAGAGGAATAGCACTGATTCATGATAAGATCGAGGAGCGAACGTCCACCTCATCTCACTGTGATGATTTCCTTTGTGCATTCAAATGACTTCACCGCCCATCTTACCGATGATTTTCGGCAATAATTCCGCCTGAAAATGTCATTTCGGTAGATCCTCCCTCACAATTTTCTGGCTAAAAGTGTGGCGGAATCGTTGAGGTTTGGACGCTACCACAGATATTTTCAAGGCCTCAAAGCATTACTCTGACAATTTGGCAAATATCTCTAGCTTTGTTCAGACTCGTGAAAATAATTTGGTGGCACTCAAGAAGACGGATGTAGCTTTACATACATGTGAAGATGATGGAAGATGGAGGGGTAACGAGACGCCTGGTCTGCTCTGTAATAAAAATTATCCAACCGACCACTGCAAAAAATCATTTTCCTCCGCTCCGTAATCGTGGTGGTGTCGTAGTAGTACGTGTACGTGCTCTGCGGGAATGAATGGTGGAATAGCTTCTGTGTGTACAAGTGTGGAAACCAGAAATTTCCCGTCATGCCCACTTATTTCCCGTCGTAATAATTCAAATTAGTTTGCAAATACATGATTCCAACTGAGAAGGAGTACGGAGTTGAGGGAGCGAAACGGAAAATATTCTAAACTGTAAAATTCCATAAATTATTAGTCAACGGGGGGTGGGGATCGAAGAATCGAAGAGTGGTAATTTCATCTCTCGTTACGGTAATCACAGGTGGCTACTGAAAAAAATTAGAACGTCTCATCGACTGCATGTGACTTCAATATATTGCGAGACTTCCTTCCTCCATAGTCGTATCTGGGATGCAAACTCTCAGTTCCATGATGATAATTTCCCAAAAAGCCTCCACGAAAATCTTTCCGAGAGTGCACTTTTATAGTCAGTTACTAGTTATAGTCGTTTATAGGGGCTAAAATCCAAGTTCGTAACCGTCAAAACATTTTCTCAACTGACTCATATAAATGTGTAATAGCCTTGAAGTTTTCACTTGGGTTCATTTTCGTTGTGGTTACGTTGCTCCAAGAGTTGTAATTTAGTGTGTAGCGCAAGTTCCCCCCACTATTTGCCAGAAAATCGACAAAATGGCGAGAATTTAAATTATTACTCTGTCGGTCACAATTCAATCACTATTACATTAATCTTCCTTCCTTCCCACCACCGTCAAAATAAACTTTTTCCACTTAATGTGAATTTATTCGAAGAGCGCTCCAGATAGCAAAAAAAAACGGATCCCTAGAAAGTCATCATTCTCATCATAAGTCCTCCATAAGATTTCAACACTATTTGAAGCTACAACAACTAGCTCGTATTGGTATCTAATGCACAATGTAAAGTCTCAAGTGGTGGAAACTGCGGAATTTCGACAAGTGATGTCATTCAACAAAATACGTGATGGTCATGACTGATTCAAGATAATTTATTTTCAGCCATGATGACATGATTTGATTTCAGATTTCCCATCATCATACTAGCGTTCATCCTCCCGACCTTCGGACGAATCAATTAATCAATTGATTTTCCACTATCCCTCCCATCTCAAATCCAGTTAATATTGAAAATCTTAAATCCTATTATGGGCACTGTACAGGCTCCTCGCATACTGGCTGACTCTTCAACATTTTGTTTACGGCACACACTCAAATCGTTTTACATAATAATGCCAACTTCGGGATGATTAATTATGTTTTTCCGCGATTAGACGACACAATCAGCATATTTAAATGTCAACTGACTGAAAAGTGGGCTCAAGGAAATCCAGAACCACATACACATGTCAACCCCTGTCAACTATTTAAACTGACTGACTGCCAACTGGCATTGACATTGACAGCCTTTGCGGGAAAACTGAAAATGAAGGCTGCATTTGTTATGATGCCCGTGACTGGAACAGTTTGTCAAATATGAGATCTCAGCGTCATCTCTCCGTGCATCAAACAACGATTGGGACACTCATGCCTACAAATTTGAAAATAAGATGGCGGCAACGACTCGACTTGAATTGAATTTTAAGTCGGTGTAAAATCCCTTCATATGCATGCGGCATACGGCATTTAATATTTTACGGAACACCCACCCGAATTTTTTGTTGGTTATTAAGTGGAAGCCCATTGCAGCACCGGTTTACACGCACGACACGGCTGAATGCCATGCCCATTTATGTCGTGATCAAGTGTGTCCATCCGTAGTTGGAGAATATTGTGAGTTTGATAAAAGCCCTTTTCGGTTCAAACCTGTCCCTTATTTTTTCAAGGCATTATGATGGCGGACATAGAAATTTGGGCTCATCATCATTGTAATTTTCCAATTGTGTCCTCGCACCGGCTCCACATTTTTCATTTTTCACCACTTTCCTGGTCTTTCGGTGAGAGGTACCAATAGTGGTGCTATGGTCCAGTGTGGTTGTGTTGTGAGATGTCGACAGTCGACTGTACTCTGTGTCAGTGCTTAAAACATTCATAAAAGGTGACCATTTGAGCTGCTAAAAGCTGCTGGTGGTGGTAGTCGTAGTAAAAGGATCCCATAGTTCACACTACTGCTGCTACTCGATGATGCGACCGACTCATTTTTCACGGATTATTAACAGAAATATATCCATTAAGATGGTGGTGGACACATATATAATAATGTTATTAAAGAAGAGTGGAGATGGGGTTGTGATGTGACAGGCAAACTGTGTGTTGAGGATATGATACGCCGGTTCGGATGGCAAAACCTATACTCCATGTGGAAGTACTCACACTGACTGTGAGAGGCATTTTCTTTTGACACTCGGCTGAGTAAATGGAACATTACTGGCTGCTACCACTACTACGAGTACATGTATACTACCGGAATATTCACGTCCTCATCCTCATCTCTTCGTCTTTCTCGCCTTATTGCCCTTCCTATCTTCTTCTTCTTCGTTTTTTTCCGCATGCCTGTGTGTGTGTATTAAAACTCCGGCTTTGAGAGCCGCAATGAACCGGGTGCAGCCGCTATGTGGTGCCTGTCGGGAGGATATTTAGAGTCTCTTGACCGGCAAAAGCCATTCCGCTCCACCACACGCCGTTTTCCTATACGCAGTGAATGTGGGATGAGATAGAGAAAATTAAAAGCAACTCTCATACTCAACACGCTCTTTTATTATTTGCGCCGTGATGCAAGTCGTCGGCTTGAAGCCAAGACGGTGCCAAAGACCCAATGAGGCTCACATAGACAGGCAGACGTTCCTTAAACCCGTCCATATATATACACACAACACACAGAGGGAGTAGCTGAACTGTACGTAATGGGGTTGGGGGAGGGGAAGGATTTCTCTCGCAGTCAGTCAGCTCGTGGAATTGCTCACATATTCCGAGCTCCTATCAAGCCCATCCTTTAAACACAAAAAATTCAATTTTCACCATCATATAGTATTCCTTGTGGAGAGATTTACGCGGGATGGATGGAAGCTCTTGTGTGTGTGTGTATATATTTTGTGCATTTTCTACTCAATTCCATGTTCCAAATTTGGCAGCAGGTTAATTCTCCCAGTTTTGTTCCACCAGGAGTTTCAACGTATTTCTATATGCTGCATCTCTCCCGTCCATCCGTCTTAAGATTTTCGTCAAGTAGCCGCCTATGTGTACACCTTACTCATACATATGCGGAGAGGGACACAGTCTTCCTGATATTGTGCAGAGAGAGATGACGACGATGATGATGATGATGATTTTTTTCAGGGAAATGTTAAAGGAAACCCACGCAATTTGCCAGCCTTACTTTTTTTGTCACTGCTCTCAAAGCTTGCCGTGTGTGTAGTGTATATATATGGTCCACTTGAAAATCGTTTGTGCATTTTAACTCGTTGTTGGATAATAAGTGCGGCGGAGGAGTGGAGATGTCGTACACACAGAACCAAGCTGCAAAAGCTGCAAGATCTCATCATCGTCATCATCATATGTACGTGCATGTGCGTGCGTGTGTGTGTGTGTACAGGAAACGACTCTGGCCCACGCCAGCTTGTTTCATCTCTACACACACAGACACATATACAGGCATACACCGGCAGTCCAGCTCGAAATGGGATTTCCAATTGAGGGCGAGGCTTATAACTATTGTTTGTTCCCCAAGTAATGATTTAGTGTGTTATCTCATCAAGAGGGATGTCATAGAATTTTACGGCACACATTTCCAACTAGCACTCCCGTCAACTATTCCTCGAGGATGACTGCAAACACACGTGTGTATGCGGGCGTTCGTGTGTGTGTGTGTGTAAAGTGCATGCATGTTACCAGTTTCTACGGATGAGCTTGTTTCCGGAGATAATCAACTCCCAGTTGTCTGACAATTCTGCTCTGTTCCACTACGTGTCCATGCAGTACTCACAGAGTACATTGCCGACCAAAACTCTAATACTTTGACAACATCCTGACGTCAACTAAAATGGTCACAGTTTCACCTAATTGATTTCTCTTCTTCTGATCTGTCAGGAACAGAGATGGAATTGCTCACCGCCGTAGGAGTGCCGCATGTGTGTGTGTGTGTGTGTATATATGACAGATGCGTGTTTGTGTTTGTGAAGATCTCTTATGGTCATAATCAATTAGCGTAAATGCACATCCGTCACTCGATTATTTGTCTCTTTGTAAAAATCCAACCCAAATCCTTCCAATCCATCACCACAACACCATGTACAAGGGAATGGACGACCCGATGGGAAAATAAAAGATTCTCTCCTCATTTCCATGTGATCTTTGACCTCACTGTGAGTCGGATGAAAGTGAACTTGTTTCGTATATATACTGACTCTTCGGTTCGCAGGACAAGTTTAACTAGGAGTAAGTAATAATGTATATGAAGCTGGGGCGCAGATGTTCCGTTCCCGATCCTTCCTTCTGTCTCTTTTTCGTGGCTCAAGTTCAAAGTTAAAAGCACTTGGCAAGTTGTAGGATGTGCATGGTGTGATGATGATGTTCCTCATCCTCATCATGCTGACTGTATATGAGATGCGTCGGGGATGAACTTGTCCTCCGGTGACGTTCATCCTCAAATTGGTAAAAGGGAAAAGAAGAGTACGGAGAGGATGTGTGTGTGTTTGTGTGTGTATATGGGTGCGTGTATGATGGGAGCGGAGAGGGGTTTTACGGACAGATACCCCGTATAATTGGACACACACGAGCATTGAACAAGACATCTGCATTGCACCAATTGCACCAACACCACCACCACCACCACCACCACCACCACTAGTTCGGCTTACTATTATACATGCAAGCTACTCTATAAACACTATATACACGCACACACATTATGGAGGAGAAAAACTATACGTGCACGAGCGGAAGGCTCGTGGCATTTGTAACTTGGTAATTTGTAATTTTTATAAACAAGGGATTATTATTACTTTCGCCGCGTGGATCGTACACACTCCCCCTCCTTTTCCCGCAGTTAGCATACATACGTGCCACCACACAAATGAAAGCAGGAACACACACGCATCCACACACAGTCCGAACAATTTCACAAACACACGCACACACACACATTCCGAACAATTTCACAAACACACACACACACACACACACACACGGTCCAAACACACACACATAATCCGCACAATTTCAAAGACGCGCACACACACACACACACACACTTAGAAACACGTTCACATCTATACACGAGGGGTACACCGGCTCAATCCGGTCTCATTTATGCACGCGGAAGCATGAAATAGCACCTGGTGGAATAAGGTCGGTGGAATTAAATTCAGCTCCAACTCACTACCACCATGAGGACCAGCACCTTCATCTCGCCCTATACCAAGTGCACTCATGTACACGCCCATATTGACCGCCGTTGCTGTCGTCGTCATGTGGCCCGGTCTTTTCCAAACCTCGACATTTTTCCCTATTTTCCTCCCCATGCACCACTCATTCACAAGCTCACTCCATTAAAACATGCATACGTAAAAACGCACACACGCAGATCCAGCTACACATATACCATAGCACATTGCTTTCAAGGGTGGAAAATCCAGGAGTTTCTCAAGATTTTTTACATAATACAGAAAGAATACACAATTGTCTACACATGATCGAGCTTACACTCGAGTTCACACACATAATATGTTCTCACATCACACACACACACACACACACACACACAAGAGTTGGGAGAAGTGACTTCTTCGCTGTCTTCTTCTTCTTCTTCTTCTTCTTCTCCCTGCGGTTCCGCTATACTTCCAAATGGGTTCATATACACGATTGAAAATTATCTCATGGTCCCGACTTAATTGGCTGGCCCACAAGAAGAGGCAACCACGAAAGCATTACTCCAATACCCCCTGTGCCTCTGGCCCCAACCCACAGAGTTCAACATGGGTGAAACCGCAACGTGGGCATGGAAAGAGCCAGAGGAAAAGAATGAGATGACGACGACGACTACTGCTCCTACTACTAGTACTACAACTTCTATGACTTTCATTACAAAGCATATATTGGGAGTGCACAAGCATAATATAGCATGAATTGACTTGAAAAACAGTGTTGCCAACAGGATATATGATGGGCTGTGAGAAGGAAAACGGAGAGTGGGATTTTTCAAGTTCACAATCCAATGTGTATGTGGGGTGTGGGATGATGCTCTTGTAAGGTCTTTTCGTCCTGGTATTTTATCGGGAACTTGATCCGAAAATTCGAACCCGTCCTCCTCGGTATGGCTCCGTATAAAAATAGTACGAAAGCCAGTTTCATCATCTCCATATCCACCACTCCGACATCAGGGATCGCTTCTTTCTTCCTCAGACGGAGGACGAGGAGGAGGAGGAGAAGGAAGAAGAAAAAGTACTTCCAAAAATAGTCGTGTGCCCTCCCGCTCATCACTCCAACATTCGAATAGGTAACCATACGCACTTCCAGACGACAGAGTAAACACACACACACACACACACACACACACAGCTCCGTTCTATTCCAGTCTTCTTCAATCTTCCTCCACGCTTCCTCCTCCTCATCCATCCCAACTTCCCAACTTCCCAAAAATCTCATTGAGACTTTTTTAATGGGAAAAAATCAGCCAGATCCTCCGCATTAGTACGCACACATCACACATACACACACATTACACACACACACGCACACACACTCAGAGAGAGTTAGAGTCCAATCCTCCTGATCATCAACAGTTGAAGGGAATAATGTTATCTGAAGAAAAAATCCGGGTATTTTTCGCCTCATCAGTCTTCCCTCTATGTCAACAGCACTGCACAGAGTCCTTCTTCCAACTCGGCGCCACATCATCATCAACCGGGGGCAAACCTGAAATCACGTGCATAGCAATGAGAATGATTGTTTGTGCGTGTGTGTGTGTTTGTGAGTGTATTTTCACATGAACACATTCGAAATGCACAAGTTCCAACTTGGATATACGTTTCACTTTTGTAACATCCCAGAATCACCACCACCACCACCAGCAGATAACCCACAGTAATGAGACTTGACAAAAAAAAAAGAAGTTGTGACGGGAAGAAAAAGTATTGCGGTGTGGTCGCACAATGTATGGCGATATCTTGGATACACTTACACACACTACAGAGACCTTCAGTGACTTATTTAATTACAATAATAATAATAAGAATAGTAATAATAATAATCATGAATCCATGCCACATTTACTTTTATAGTCATAAGCCTGCGTGGGCAGTCTGGGGTTTGTACTTTATGATTGATTGCAATGTATATTGCCGTGTGAGCGGGACGCAGAGGGGTTGTACACAATAATCCAGAGAAGAAAAAAGCTACGGTTCACAATAACTCTCTACTGCCCCCATATATACTCTGCCCAATTGACATTATCTTCCCAACCTTTGTGCATATATAATACATATACATATATAATAATACACATACATATATCATACATTTATACATAATACATATATAAATGTATATATTTTTGCTCCATGGTGATCAATATGATATCTTGCTTGACATCACCACCACCTCCGCCTCCTTCCTTTCCCATCCGCATCAAGTCATATTGCTTCTTCGTGTGTGCACACAGTTGGCCATCAGCACCATCCTGTGCATAGGTTATTTCATATATACAGTTCTTCAAAGGGCCAAAACCTGCTGGAACGAGAATAATACATATACGAATTTATACATATATACGCATCATACAGTACAGCACAATACATGGTGACGAGCCATACTCGTTAAAATACATTGCAGTATAGTAGTTGTACACTTGTTAGTTACGTGTTACATCCACAGGGACTTATTCACGTGTATAGGATTTCCTCGTGAAAATAAATAACCATCCTCTGCAACAATTGTGAAATGGGCGGGATGTGTGAAGACGATAAGATGGGGCTTTGGCCATACATGAGGGAAAAGTGGAGGAATTAAAGAGGGCTAACCATAACTTATGTTGCCGTGCCTTCCATTCAATGACAAGAATAGTTCGTACGTATGTGTGTGTGTGTCTATATGTGTCACTGACGAGTGTGTGTGTGTGTGTGAATGTGTTGATCAGTTCAAAAAGTTATTTAGCATGTCCTCACCGCCAAGGTAATACAGATAATACACTTTTGCACACATATGTACACACACACACACACACGTACAAACACCCACAGGATCCCGAACCAGTGCACTGCATTGCTCTGTCAAGTGCAAATCAGTTTGGTCGGCCCAACTCATCATCATCGTCATCATGATCACGCCTGCCGGCCTCCTGCCCACCCGCACATATTCACACACACACACACATTATGATTGCCAGATCAAAATCGACAAGACCGTACGTATGCATACCTCTCGTTACGCCATCCATATTTTTAGAGTCCGAGTAAGTGTATTTGCACACTCCCCCGCATGGTCACCCTCTCAATAATAGTGACTCGAGCCATTGTCTCCTAATCCGATACTAATCCTCAAGACATTGGGCTCAATTATCAGGAAATTAACCATGGAGTGAAGCCGTGAGGATTGAGATTAGAGAGGCAGTGAGAGAAAAGAGAGAGAGTAGCCGTGCCGAGATAGACCTGCCTTTGCCGGATCACTTCGTACTGCTGTAACTGAACTGAAACAGAAAAAGAATCCAGCGGGTTACGTATAAATGTGCCAGTCTCTATTCCATACACCACCGAGATAGTATTCATGATGATGGCAAAGCTGTGGGGGAATGGGTCAAGAGTTATTCTCATTTATTAGATCATCATGTGACATTGGCGACGATGCGTTTTTGACGCTAGGAGAGTTGGCAAGTTGGCACATGTGTGAGCACGAGCCGGCCGACAATGTGAACATGACTTCACAGACGTTCCTCTGACTCACTCTGTGTGCGTAAAAGCGTGGAAGACGGGCAGGATGCACACAGCACACGGCGACGGCGGCAGCAGAGGAATCTGCAGACACATAATTATTCGAAAAACTTCATCAACTTAATTATTATTCGTAATTAATTAGTCACATAAGTTTCCTTCGAGCCACTCCAGCCCGCCCTGAACACGATGAGAGCGTGCAGAGGTCACAGAGAGTTAAGGCATGGGATATAGGTCAGGATTAAATCACGTTGTAAGATAGCAGAAGAAGAGCGGCTCGGAGCGACGTGTGGTTTGACTTACTTGAAGGGGAAGAGCGACGACGACGACGGTGGCGGCAAATGGATCCCATTTTCCATGTGATTATGCAGGGAGTCAAAATAAAATTTATCGTGATTGCAGGGCATGTAAGACGGGTAGTGTAGTACTCCATTAATTAACTTGGGATGAGTGGTCTGTAATTTGAAAAAAAAATTACATTTAACTCCTGCGCATTCTCTCTTCATTTATCATAATTATTATAATGTATGACCCCACCCAAAACAATTTCTCATCATCATTTTCCCCGCACACCCATAGATCTCCCCTGTTGCAATTCGTCGCTGCTGTCATACAATGTGGAAGGAGCAGGAGGGCTGTGCCTGCAGTTTAATAGTATGGGTTAAACACGTTCGTCCCCCCGAACAAGTGCCACTTTAACCAAAGGTAAACACAGGTTTGAATGGTCAAAATACGGAGCTACTCGGCCCACGGCTTGCAGAGTGTCCAATTTTTCCACAACTTTAATGGGAAACACTCTCATGGCGCATCTGATCACTCTTTTCACTACTACAAAAAGCTAAAGAGCTTGGTGAAACCGGTGGTGGTGGTGGTGATAGTAGTGAGACTCCGATGCTGTTGCCCTCACTCGCAGTCAGTCTCGAGGGCCCCCGCCCTGCATAAAAGACTACCACATGGATAACATACACGCGGATGAATACTACACATTATTGCACCAGGCAGGTGAAATTGAGTAAATTACAATGCTCACTTATATATTACTTGTAGCTCGGGGGATGCGGTCAGGATACCAGCAGGCACACATTATAGACACACTATCATCCCCTAAACCAAACAGATTTGACCGTGAAGTGTATAATACGAATAATCCCATCACAGCATCCAGCATCCACCGTCAAACGAAACCAGCCTGACTTCCAAACACATACACACATACAAACACACACAGTCTCAGCACACAACTACACTCACGCATTGCCTCAAAACACACACACACACACACTGTCTCTGCACACAACTACAAACGCATTGGCTCAACAAACACACTCACACACACACACACACACACACACACACACACACACACAAAGTGTCCCAATACACACAGATGCACAATCCCTCCACACGCACGAAAAAAGTACGTGCAATTGATGTTCGACCACTTCGTGATTAGCACTTCCTCATCAAAATCAGATACAGATCCCACTCCCATTCCCACATAACGATATTATACTGCACTACACCCGCCATATGCCAGGGACAGACAAAACCTGCGGCATTCACACGGAGATACCTTCCACACAGGCACACCAACGCCATAAACCCACCTCGCACACACTGTAAGACATGAGCAGTAAAAAAAATCACACTAGATACACGCTTCCACCTCCACCAAATCATGATGCCACACACACACACACACACACACACACACACACTCACACACACACACAAACGTCCACTCCTCAACCTCTTTTCACAGAATCAACTGTAAACTATTGAAAGCTCCAAAAAATCCCGTGCACATGAAGCGCTAAACACGCGGCTCTGCTCTACACCCCAACCATGCATGCATAATTTCGCAAAAATCTCATCCCCCCATCGAAAAGCGTGAAATCCTTCATGATCTCGAAACCTTCCGCCGGTGCCGACAACAACGACAACAACAACAACACCAACAAAAACAACTGGAAAGACACTTTGAACCTATACAAATCATTTCCTGACGGGCGTGGGGAGAAAATGGGAGCAGATTAGTAGTAGTAGTGGGAGTCTCACTCACCATGTGAGTATATACGTGAGTGAGAGAGGACTGGAGGCCATCTTAAATGAGGATAACCGTTAATAATAATGTGCACACTTAATGATACATTGGGCTACTGCAACCATACGGCATAGAATCTAATAACTATACGTTGGGCCTTGTCAATTGGGCGGTTGTTCAAGGCGGTTAAAAATAATAGTAATAAGCGTCTGTGTCTGTATGCGTGTGTGTGTAATATTTGGACATGTACACATCTGCTCTGCATATATCTTGCTCTCTCTCTCTCTCTCTCGCGCGCGTTCCAGTGAAAAATTGGACCGTCAATTCCACATTCCCTTTTAAGTCGAGCAGCTCACATAGGCGTTTGCGGGGTATGTGTATGAGCGAAACACGAAGACGACGACGACGACGACGGCAACGACGTCCACAAACAGGGAACGAGTTCTTGACAAAATGAACCATCATCCGTTGAATTCATTATATGCTGCCGAGTTCTCTCGGCTCAAGAAGAACAAGTTGTTGAAAAAATTCAAAACATATATAGCCCGTATTGTTGATAATGGTGGATGAGGCTGACTGACTGACTGACTAACTGTGAGAGAGAAAGAGAGGTATAGGGAAGAAGCGTCTAATGTCTTCCAAGGCACCACACCACCACCCGTCAAGAAGATTCGGCTGTGGGCTCTTCTGTATTTTAGAGAGTTTTCCCCGGATCTTCTCAAGACACAACAGTGCATCGGAGACGCGCATTCTGTGTGTGTGCACGTGTTTATCTGTGTGTTCGTATATGTGAGTGTGTGTGTGTGTCAGTATGAACGTCCATGTGTGTGTGTGTGTGTGTGTGTCTGTATGAACGCCTATGTGAGTAAGTGCGTGTGTGTGTCTGTATGTATGTACGTACATGTGAGTAAGTGTGTGTGTGTGTGTGTGTAGAAGCGACGGTTGTTGTGAACATGTGCACTAGGGCCGATTGTATTAAGGGGGTCGGAGCCGGCCGGCCAGCCGGTCCCTCAAGCCGGTGTATGCACGTACCATTGAATGGGATTCCATGGCTATTGCAGGCTCTGCGGTGGTGGCTGCAGACAAACACGGCCCAGCCCACCCAGTCCCTCCCGCTCGCCTCTTTGTCTTACATCAACGGTGACTCGGCGTAGCTGTGGGTCATACTGAGCTCGGCGTCCAAGTTGGAAAGACTGAGAGAGCGGCTGTGGAAGAGGAAGAGTTGTTGTTGACGTTGTCCGTTATTTGAGCCTGCGGAATCTCTGGGATTTTTTTGTCCGTTACAGTTAGTGTCAGCATCCGAACTCGTAGTCAAAATGCGTGAAATCGTCCATATTCAAGCCGGACAGTGTGGAAACCAGATCGGAGCCAAGGTGAGGGTGTTGCTCTTGTTCTTGTTCTTGTTCTTGTTCTTGATGGAATATTCTGGACGAGTGTGAGTCATGGCGATCGGGAGGGTTCGGTATGGGCTGTATATGTAGTACTGAGTATGGGTGCCGGGCGGACCTGTTTTTTTTTAAAGTAATATTATCACCGAACTGGAGTTCCAGTACTCCTCCGGTAGTTCTGGAACTCCTGGAGATTTGGACCGTGCGGTCAACCTTGTGAGGATTTGTAAAGGGCAGTTGTAGGCGTGTAGTGGTTTGACGAGTTCTTGAGTGCTGAAGGAAATTCTTGCACAAGTTGCCTCGAGTAATCCAGTATGTGCATAAGAATGAGAGTTGTACTGGTTGGGAGAAACGGTAAGTTTTATAAAATAATGCAAGCGCTGGAGACGCTGTGACAATGCGGTGAATGTGGGATAAGGAAATGAGAGGGGATTTTAATATCCTACGTACAGAGGGTGATTACGACAGTGTGTGTGACTCAGTCAGGAGGCTTGAGATTTGTCGTTGTTGTACTTTTGACATTGAATTTTTGCAAGGGAGCGGGAGTGAGTGGAGCATGTGGGTCTATTTTTAACTCATCGGCTCGTTTTGCAATTGTGTGGCGCAGTTCTGGGAGATAATTTCTGACGAGCATGGGATCGACCCGACTGGAGCCTACCATGGAGACTCGGATTTGCAGCTGGAGAGGATAAATGTATACTATAATGAAGCGTCCGGGGGGAAGTATGTTCCTCGTGCCGTCCTGGTGGACCTGGAACCCGGCACGATGGACTCGGTTCGATCCGGTCCCTTCGGTCAAATTTTCCGACCGGACAACTTCGTGTTCGGTCAGAGCGGAGCGGGGAACAACTGGGCCAAGGGTCACTACACTGAGGGAGCCGAATTGGTCGACTCTGTCCTGGATGTGGTGAGGAAGGAGGCGGAGAGCTGTGACTGCCTCCAGGGTTTCCAGCTCACGCACTCCTTGGGCGGCGGCACTGGATCTGGGATGGGAACGCTGTTGATTTCGAAAATCCGAGAGGAATATCCCGATAGAATTATGAACACTTACTCCGTCGTCCCCTCACCCAAAGTCTCGGACACGGTTGTGGAGCCATACAATGCGACCCTGTCAGTCCATCAGTTGGTAGAGAATACGGATGAAACCTACTGCATTGATAATGAAGCCCTGTATGACATCTGCTTCCGCACCCTGAAGCTGACCACCCCCACCTACGGAGACTTGAATCATCTGGTGTCCTTGACAATGTCCGGAGTTACCACCTGCCTCCGTTTCCCTGGCCAGCTGAATGCTGACCTGAGGAAACTTGCCGTCAACATGGTCCCATTCCCCCGTCTCCACTTCTTCATGCCCGGCTTCGCCCCGTTGACCTCCAGAGGAAGTCAACAGTACCGTGCCCTCACCGTTCCAGAATTGACTCAGCAGATGTTCGACGCGAAGAACATGATGGCGGCCTGCGATCCCCGACACGGGCGCTACCTCACCGTCGCGGCCGTCTTCCGGGGTCGCATGTCCATGAAGGAGGTGGATGAGCAGATGCTGAATATCCAGAATAAGAACTCGAGCTACTTCGTCGAGTGGATTCCGAACAATGTGAAGACGGCCGTCTGTGACATTCCTCCTCGCGGTCTCAAGATGTCTGCCACCTTCATTGGAAATAGCACTGCCATTCAGGAGCTGTTCAAGCGAATCTCCGAGCAGTTCACTGCCATGTTCCGCCGAAAGGCCTTCTTGCATTGGTACACCGGGGAGGGCATGGACGAGATGGAATTCACCGAGGCGGAG
>WJFA01000986.1:0-26110 GCA_009870155.1 Pseudobourletiella spinata | reverse complement strand
CCAGTGCAGTGGTCACAGATCGGTACCAGTGGAATATTCTGAAAGTACTCGTTGAGAGGAATCGTTTGGTACCAAAGTTGTCAAAATCCAAGACTTGTCGTCACACTTTGGTCGAAACCTCCTGAAGTTACTCTATGCGCAAAATTTATAGTGTTGCGTCTTATCCTTCAAAAATATTTATGTTTGGGAAAATAAATTCATTAAAGCAAAAAAATAGAATTGTTTAAAAATTGATTTTGTTATGATGAATGTATTGAATAAATAATATTCGAAGCAGAATCAATTTGTGTCTAAAGAAATTTTTAAAAAATTGAACTTTAAAATTTAATTGACTTTTGACATTTTTGATTTCGATATTTGGGCAATTATTGCCCATATATTGAAATTTTAGGAACCTAAGGTGCAGATTTATGATTTTTCGGCGTAAGTGGTCGTAAACTAACAGAAGCATTACTTATTACCATTTTCGATTTGGTTTGTACAATGTGATTTTTTGGAAAAAAACAAAGTGGAAGGATCCTTGGGAGCATTAAAATTCTCATGTGAAATTTTGCACGAATAATACGGTCAAATTTAAAATTTGAATGTTTTCGAAATTAAACATTCGTTGGATTAAAGGCTTTCGGGTTAATATACCCTAGGGTTGGGTTGTATGCTGCTCGGGGCTAATAATTAGCCCCGAGACGGTTCGAATTATGCACCTACCCTAACTTCCTATTCCGAAGGAAAACCCAGCAAAGGGTCCGCAAATTCAAAATTTATTCTCTCTGTCGAACAGCAACCAGACTGTACGGTTTTCGCGGGGAACGGTAGCGATAGCGGTAGCTAATTTATTTTGCTACCATAATTTGGTAGCGAATTGCGATTTACTCGCTACCGCTACTGTAGCGAAAGGCACGCCCTAACGTGACATGTACTGGTAAATTTATATATGTGTAAGCCAAGAATGGTCAGAGTGAATCAAATTCATAATGTTAACTTTATTATTACACTTCATTTTTTTACTTATTTTATTCTATAAATTTATTTTACTCTATATTACTGTATTTAAAGTATATCTGAATACGAACTCACTTGAATGATGTGTAGATAGAATTTTCATGTAAAACAAGAACCCCTTATTGTAAAATTTCGTATACATAGATTTATATTTAAAACTTCAGGTGCCCAGAAATTGTGTGAAATGAGAAGTGTGCTAGCTGGTCAAGATTTTGCCAACAGAGTCTGTAATAAACGAAGATTACTTACTCCAAAGAAGCGAAAAGTGCGGCGAAACAGACGTCCCGAAAGCTTAAAGGAATAAGGCCGCTAGAAAAGAGAAAAACCCCAACAATCTTCCATATTACCGGGCGTCATAATTAGTCTGAATTATCTATCAAAACTAGTCCTTTTATCTAAAAAAGGGAAGGCAAAAAATGGATGCGAGGGAGCGCAATGAGAATGAATTGTTTGTGATCTTTCTGGAGGGTTAAGAAGGAATGATCTTCAAAGAAAGGGCTAAAAAGTATATCCAGCAGCATAGTAGCAGGAATTCCATGCACCTGAAGGTCCAGGTACATGAAAGCTTCAATAAAAACAGTAGAATTTTTCGCAGAGATCTACATTTATTCTTCCTAATTATAATCATGTAATCCTTTCTTCCTCGGAGGATCCTGAAAAACACCGGTACGCATCCCAGAGGATGATTTAAATTTGTTAACGAGCCTTTCGTTCACAGTTGTAAATTGCCGTCTCCGATAGCTTTATGGTAGTTCTCAAAACAAGTGACACGACAGTGGTAAAAACGAAGTTTCACTATTCACTTGACAATTTTATTAGACAATTAATATCTCAATCTTTACTTCAATTATTAATCGTTCCCACCTCGGGATAAACAAATTTAATTCAGGGACACCCCGCCCCATGTATTAATTCACCTCGACAAACTATTGATTTCTCCCAAATTCAATTTTTACAACAAAATAATCTGGCGAGCTCCCATGTCGCCGTCTTAACTCGACATCTTCTCTTCCACGACTGAATTCATCGCGGCGTGGATGCGACGCCGTCACCAAAACAAAACGTATTATTCTAGAATAATCCACTGAACGTTTTACAATATATTCAAACGTCAGTGAACTACGACAAAACTATTACTGTTTACCAAAATGCGCATATTAAAAATGACCACTTACCAAGCACATGACTCAGCGCAATCTACTGAGTTCAAATTGAACTTTTCCCAATTCATTTAATACATACAACTCTGATGATTCATGAAGGCGTCTCGGTAAAAAAAACGTATTATTCTAGAATAATCCACTGAACGTTTTACAATATATTCAAACGTCAGTGAACTACGACAAAACTACTGTTTACCAAAATGCGCATATTAAAAAATGACCAATTACCAAGCACATGACTCTATCAATCTACTGAGTTCAAATTGAACTTTTCCCAATTCATTTAATACATACAACTCTGATGATTCATGAAGGCGTCTCGGCGACAAATGATTTAATTGAGACATCAAGTAATACATAACCGATTTCGACGTCCATTTTTACGATGACTTCAAATGCAACCGTACAATTGACTCGAATAAGCAATTTGAAGGTAAAATTCTATATACTTTTCCCCAAATTATGCCAATCACATGTTAGGAAAGTGATGGAGAGATTGGAGCATAATTCCCGACTGCTATAACTTCGTAGCAACAGACTTCTCGCCATTTACTGCATTACTACCACACTATAATCTGCAGCACAAATACAACACAACAAAAATTTTTACCATGGTCTATGTGGAAAAATTGCTGAATCTGCAATAGCAGTTGGTGAGTCGCGGTTTTCTCCAAGTCTATAGCGCAGTAAACATAGTTATTCCTCTCTATAATGATCAATCTGACTTCGAAAAAAAGGAAGACGTTAATATTAGAGAACGGGGTAGGGACCTACAGTACAGCACTGCCCACGTCGTAGAAAGGTGTGGGACCTGACGGACGGGGTTAAGAAGGCCTTATGTACAGGGAAGAACTTATATGGGGGCACAATACAAGCTCTCATCTCTCCAGAGTGATCTTTTCTCATTCACGTAGAAAATCGGTTTTAGCTCCGACAGTTTTTCATCTTCCGCCAGGGATTTCCCATAGCTGAAATCTCTACCGTGCAAATCAGAAGGAGCGGTTTTCCTTCAAGTCGGCGGAGGTCTTTTGAAACATGGCTGTTCGCAAACGCCATGCAAACAATATAGCCAGCTCTTCTGAACAGCTTAGCTCGATAAAACTGCCTCCACTTCTCCCACTCTCTGAGTTGAACGCTTTATCGTATTACACTTACGTGAAAGTTGCCTCCCCTGCACAAGTAGTAACGGCTGTCGCACATGAGACTACGCAAGTATTATTCTCGTATGCTCGCATGTTACGCCTTGATAAGCGTGTGACAGTTTTTATCCCACATAATTAAGAGATTATTATGTTCATGTCTATTCTAATTTGCAAATGTGTCCAATGCAGTTGCAACTGTTCAACCAACAGACTAACTAAAACATTATTCCTACAGTCATTTGCATGCACTACTGCAACTATAGCTGCATCAAATTTATCCGCTGAGAGTATGGCAATCCGCCATCCAGCATCTAAAAGCTAAAATGTTGTGCAAGCCAGTAAAGCATCCAAATTTACCGTCATCTCAGTTGGTGTATCATAATATTTTACGATGATGAACTTTGGCATAGGTCTAACAGATTTAAGCGGAAACCTCCTGTTATAGTAAACAAAGGTTTCAGCCTTGGCAAATTTCACTGTGGTGATGGTAATCAGCTGTACAATCGATAAGTTTGAGACGTAGACCATGAGGTGACAAACCGAAATTCAATAGTGGTTCACTTCATTAAAAGGGTAATCCTTCTGGCTCAAGTGAGAGATGGCTCACACTTACCCAGAGTTGAGCCGTGCACATACTTTGAGGCCTACGATATTGTCCAACTACGCTGCAGGAACAAAGGTCATTCCGTTTTGCTGTCACATATTACTGCCCTAATTCTCTTCCTGCTGAGCAGGATGCATCTTCATTAGCAGAGCCGGGCCGTGGTTTACCGCAATCCTCGCCAACGCGGAACGTGGTGCATCGTTAGCAGCGTGTCCAACTCACACTTTATCGTGAATACCCTCCTAGTAATATGGTTACGAGCTACACGTGACTGGAATACAAGAAAGACAAGTCATTTGCCGTAGGAATACCGATTCATTTCCCCCTCTCCTGTGTTAGTGTGTGAAGGGCTGGATGGCGGGATTTTGTGGGGAAAAGTGGGAAACGCTACGGCATGGTAGAGAAAGCCCTTTTCGCGGGTAATGATGACGACGAGCGGATGATGAGTGCTACAAGTGGACTTTATCATCATCATTGGATTCGTCCCAGCGGGTGGAGTTTTTTTAAATCCAAATATGTATACATGGGCACAATGCTAGCCGGCGTTTCTGCTATGTAGTACCTCAGACTGAATGCCGCCGTCACATGTTAATACATAGTTACCCGATATACTCGTGCTGAGCTTTTATTTGGCATTAAAAATGGAAACGGATTTTCCTTCGCTTCTCTAAAAAATAATCCCCTTCACACTCCAACGGGTTCCCAAACGTTCCTAAACGCTGAACATCACTGCAGTGGAGATTGTACAGCCAGCAGCCCGCGAGCCTGGTCAGTGTTCCATTCAACACCAAAGGGACACTTACCGATTGATTGATGCGTGTGGATTTCTTCCACTGTTCACTATCAAAGCCTGGAAATTTCGCACACGGAGTATCCGAGTACTTGTAGTACCATCACCCTCCCTCCCTCACTCCCTTCCAAAACTTCATCATGAAGTTCATTGAAAGCCAACTATTGATTTTTTCCAACTACCACAGAGAGATCATTTTCTCCCGCAGTCTGTGCGAGACTGTCGGATAAGGCCCCGAGGGAAGGCCAACAATTTCCTCCCACATCATAGTCCAATTATTCCATTCTCACGAACCAAATAATTATAGGTGGTGTTTTGCCAGGCTATATAGAGCTACTCTTCCATGTAAATGGAGGCACGCGCGGTACTATGTGGGCCACTACTAGTGAAAAATGGAGTCCCACTTTCGTCACAGCTCCCACCATAGTCGTAAAGCAGAAAATATGTACAAAAAACTGTGCCCGGGGACTGCGGGGGAGAGCCAGGAAGTTGGTGCCACCGCCAAGTCTTCCGCCGCCACGAAAGACTGAACCTTTTGAGCTTTGGCTCCGGAACCGCTCCCCCACCATTTGGGGACCTTAAAGCACAGGGCCAGTCTTCAGTGTCGCCCCGGAACAGCTTGACGCACGTCACGTATGGGGGAACGGGATGGTCCTTTTACAATTTCCCCGCATGGCCCGCCCTTTTTCGCGGAGTAATGCGTATATAGCAGCATTTCGGAGAGATGAATATGTCTAGTTGAATTGCTCGTGGGATGTCACAGAGCTGAGATTATAATCAAGGCCGCTCTGTTTACTGTCGTAAACAGTTTACGCCATTTTTATTTTTCTCCCGTCATCGTCCGCCATGTGGATTCACCCCAGAAAACTACCGCCTTTGTCACTGTGAATATATGAAGGCATGGGGGTGGGCGGGTGGATCGTAAATCATTTTAGCAAAAATATGGAAATCATCAATTCTGTCTGAATATTTTACGCCACCACACATTCCGATGCGACGGGCAGGACTGTGAGTGTTGGACGGCGAGCCTAT
Organism: Pseudobourletiella spinata; assembly: GCA_009870155.1. NCBI lineage: Eukaryota > Metazoa > Arthropoda > Collembola > Symphypleona > Bourletiellidae > Pseudobourletiella > Pseudobourletiella spinata. The sequence goes on along the minus strand of WJFA01000986.1, from coordinate 20,380 downwards.
TGAGTGTATATTGCTGTTCACGGCAAGATAGAACGTATTTGAAGAAAGTGACGTATTTTGCGAACTGAATAATTTTTAGCTTCATTCATCAGCTGTAGCACTCTACAAAATTAATTGTTGGACGAAACAGGGACACAGAACAACAAGATTACCGATGCTAGGGACACTCTAGGGAGAAGCTCACGGACCATCTTAGTAATTCGTCACTGATGCGCACGCGGCTAGCGAAAACCGAGGGAATTTCGCATCCTAAATTTTCCATGGATTCCTTGCCACGTCTCATCTCATTGGCAGATTTGTAAGGTCAGTGCAAGCACTGTGGACCGTGAAACCCTGGCCCACTGAAAGTCACCCAGTCGGTTCAGCCTTGTATCGCATGAGTCAAAACTGCGAACTATCAAGTGTCTCTATTTCCAAAGGAAATGTTTCTCCACCCTTTGGAGAACATTCGGAACAGTTGTTGATATGATGCCCTAACATTTGAAATTTGTGCTGAAAAAGTATATACGACTTATAGCGTACGTGAGCTGCGCTCTGGTTGCATAACCTGAGGGAGGCGTGTCAAATTTCCCACTCTTGCACCCTATTCACGTTTCAGATTTAAAAAATCATTGTCCCCCAAGCCCAATGAACAATGATGGCATATAGCCGAGTTGGAGTATCCACTCCGGTTGAGTTTTTCAATTTTGTTAGTATGGAAACTAGCTGTACGTACTTTTATTAACATGCAGAAAATATATATGAAGAAACTTTGGACCCACCGTAAGGCGGGTGATGACGCCAAGATGAGCCCTAGTCCTGTGCTAATTCAAACGGGATGTAATGTCCTTTTCCGCCCTGTAGCTTGAATGGATTGGAAGAAGTGGAGGAATATGAATGGAGGCTCCGTATAGAATTTCAATTTTCCTCCGTCACTCCTCCTTTCTGTCTAAATTTCATCGTTGGTTGCTTTTGAGTGCTTTCAAAAGCTCGTTCCGTCGTTCCTTGGATTTCCACATGCGAGTTGTGGGGGATAGTGGAACCGCGGGTCAGTGTGGATCGCATTTCCACCCACCCGTCAACCGGATTACGGGAGAGGGAAAGTTGGCTCCAAATCCGACTTGGATAAATATTGAGCAGTTTCCTAGGATCTTTGGACGCTGTCATCACTCGACATTATTACAGCGGTCCTCAGCGACGGGGTCCTCATGCAGCTTATGGGCTGTCGGATGATCTCTGTGTCAGCCTAAAACTGGGTTGGTGTTCCAGGAGCTTAAGTTCCAATGCCAGCATCTTTCCTAAGAATTAAGCCCTTCTTACAATTATGGCAACTGCGTCGTCGTTTGTGGATCGGAATAGGTGACTATATAGCGGATTTACTGCTACACCCATACACTCACCGTGGAGAAATGAATGATGAGCTGACATCCCTTTTATACATGTATAAAGTTACGTACAGCCTTTTGTTACTAACAAGTTTTTAGCGTATTGAGGGATATTCTGGAACGTAGTTTGATTGCTTCGAGCCGAACTTGCAGGATCCAGTTGAGGTATGGTTTATGGCCATGCATACAACGAGAAGAATTCATACATCGAGCACAGTTCCACATTATAGGTACAGGTTCTCAAATGTAAATACGGTATTTGTTATTTAAGCTTCTTTAAACCTCTTTGAATTATTCCATGTGGAGATCCTACCTTGAAATAATTAATTATGGAATGTGATCGTTTATTTGTGCTTTGCGCGCATCTAATTTCTTTGAATGTGGGCAGGGGTTCACGCCTCAGCATTTTCCATGGAGGCAGATTCGCTCGAAGCAAGTACCGACGGGCAGATCGGCAGGTGTTTGTGTCACCACTTTGAAAACTTTAGCTCACCACAAAGTCAACAGGTTGCCGACGTGAGGCTGTGAGGTCCGTTTTACCATGATACCCTCTAGTTCATATGCTCACGGAAGAACCGTATCCTCCTGGCTAACACAGGGTAGGTAACGACAATCTGTGCTCGAAACTGAAAAAACTTGGACAAGTAAGATTCACCCGCCCGAATCAACCCACGATTTATTTCATTGTTCGAAATCACTTCTGTTTACAAATGGAGCGGGTTGGAATTGGAACTGCCTCTTAGTATACATTACGGAACAATGATCCTTTTAGACTTCCTTTCCTTAATTCTTTATACATAATATATGTGGAGTGCCGCCATTTCTTTGCTTCAATTTCCTTACAAATGGAAATTTCGTAAGGTCATGAATTCGATCGTGGCCAACTACAATAGTTGTTAGTCACCATTACTTGATCTGTCAATGCATAAAGGATCGGATAATAGATGCGTGAGGATTGTGCACTATGGTGGCTGTCCTCTTGCCTGGACAATGCCTTTTGATGTGTGATCAGACGGTATTGAGCCCAACGAAGAAACCGCTTGACGTTTCTAGAGTTGATACCTCTGTTTCCCTTGAACCTTCACAGAGAAGTCTCGTTTCTTTACGGGTTCATTGGCGGCCCGATCAATGGGAGTGGAGTGAGCAACGGTGAGGCTCGTTTGAGCTGGAGCCTCAAAAGTGCTGCAGTCTCGACCACGATACCGGAACCTTGAGCTCTTTCCCATTTTTATATCACGGATAAAATCATTCATAGATGCCTTACCTGTGAATATCTCCCGTTTCTGTGCAAGAAAAAACTGCGGATATCTGGAAAGATCTGGATGTACTTTCGGCGAACAGCATTGTAGCGCCCTAACCCCTAGTTCGTTCCACGGTATGCCTGCTCAAATCTCAGAACTTCCTTTCATTCCATCCACAAATTTTATTTTCCCTCTACGATTCGTGGTGTGGGGTGCAAACGAAATATTCTGGTACAACATAACGTGGGTGTAAAAGGGCACATTTTTTTCACTGCCCATCTCCTCTAATAAAATATTCGTTACAGATTTCTCCTTTGTGACAGCCTCATCCATCACGGAGTGATGTTTGAGCAGGGCATGTGGTCAAACACTTTTATTGGAAAATCATGAGTAGTGATGCATGCATCTCGGATGAATGTTTTCCCTTGCCCATATTCCACCCACTATCTCGTCCCCTGTGAACATGATAAGAGAGATGGACTCAATAAATGTCTCTATCTTCCCCTCATTTCTACACCTCAGAGTGACTATTATTGAAAAGTTAATTGGCTTACCAATTATTTTTCTGGCTGTGAAGGTCGATATCGTTAAATGGCTACTTGAACGCCCACGATGTGAGGACCAATTTTTTCCTCTACAGGGTCGTCTGCGGGATATTGCCAAACCAAGGATCACACCATTTTAGACTAACTACGATCGTCATGACTATACTTTGAGAAAAATCTCAGCTGCAATCTCTGAGTGTAACGTTGGGAAACCATCAAAAATCCTCCCGGAGTCACATTATACTCGAGTTACATTATAGCGGTAGGAAGAGCGACCAGTTAGGAATCTCAAGTAAGCCTCAGCCTCAAGTAATTATTGCTCTTCCACGACAAGCCCGCTCCTGTCCCACTCCTGGATTTATTCCAAGTTTGTGGGACCACTCTTTCAAAAGCGCATAGACATTGGAACGATTCTTCTCAACTGCTGTACAGCATCGTTAAAATGCACAGGCTAAATAGTAAGGAGGAGAAGCATTTAACGATTCTCATGACATGGCCATGCTACATATTAATAGCTGTTATAAATTTACGTAAAATGTGAAAGAGGGACTTTTGTAGAGTGGGGGATCAGAAACATGTATGTGGATGTGTACTAGATCAGACATTGGACGTGTTGGAGGATGTGTCGGTGGCCACCATACTCTATCGTCCTAATGTACATGGCTCTGCGTGCGTAATTTGTGTGTGTGTGTGTGTGTGTGTGTGTGTGAAAATTACAAGTGGTGTATCTTAGGGCCCAAACGAGGAATTACATACTTATTCCCTCTCTTCCTCGAACCTAAAGGGACATAAAAAGAATGAGGTCAACCACGATGTCGACGGCAAAGAATCCGAATGGATGGAACGGGATTGGGATGGACAGGAGGAGAGAGTATATGGGACAGTACTTGGACATGCATAATCTTGCACATGAGAGGCCCGAACGTTAGGAAATCAAGAGGAGCGGGCTAAAGGGTTGGGCGGCGGGAGAGTGTGGGAAAAATCCGAGCTCGGACTCTCGTAATGTCCTCGTAAATAAGGGAGACGACTGAAAGACAGAGACTGGAATGACTGGGAAATAATGCTTTTGATTTGAGCCCTGGGATTTGATCATTACAATTCAAGCTACATAAATGCCTACCCTCCCATCTTCCTTTAAAATGGCCAAATTACCACAAGGGAGTGGTAGTGCAAGGCAAATGACGTGAACGCCCCGGAATGCTTACATATAGTATGTACTTGCAGCAGTGGAAGTTTTGTAACGTAGGCATAGTATGTCCTCCAACCGCTTTTCTCATCGTCCGCCTCTGTCTCTCCCTCTTGCTCTCTCTCTTTCTCTCTCCCCTTCAAAATGAAATGTCTTAAGAATTTTTATAGCTTTTATTACGGGCGGTCACGGACTCGTACATATGGGCGACACGTTTCCAATGGTCCATAAAGATATTAAGAGTTCCCTTCCTTACTTTTTTTGGCTATTTGATCGCCCAACAAAATCGCTACACAGAGAACTACCGAGTCAAAGATAAAAGACAAATCACATAATATTTACCAAAAGTAACGGCCGCTCAAAAAACATCTTGTCAAATAAACTTGCGCTGGAGCCAGTGAGCACACACATTTTCTCACACACCCATAAGAACACATCCACCCACACATTTACGAACGCCTCATCCCCGACCAAACACACATACAGACGTTATATATAGCAAAATCATGTGATAATATACACTGACGAGGCTCATACATAAGCACATATACAAAATCGTCCAAGTCATCAGTGACTTTAACAAAAAAAATCCGTCGGATCCTTGCCGCTTCCTCATCTGTTATGCCAAGGGAAGAGATACATATGAGTCTCGTCCCAAACACACAACGTGACCAGGCCCGGCCGATAGCCGCTGAGAGCATCAAGTTACTTCTTAAAAGGATTTTATCGGACCGCATTACGTGTATATGTATGTAATTTGAATCCGATATAGATGTAGGTTTTGATCCGTCCTTTTGAACAACTCTCGAAATATACGAGAGGAGAGTAAAACAATGATTTTATTCCAGACACAACCTTGACTTTTCTTCTTCCAATGACAAAAGAATAGTGAAATGGATGTAATTTACTCGGTTGACTAACTCAGATTCAATTATCACTATTCATTCCTTACCCTATATATCCCCGTTGTCCCGTGCTTTTCACGAGTTCCGTAAGGAAGCCTTTCGGACTACCTCTGTAATAGCGGTAAATTATAGGTATTAGCTCATAAGCCGATCTCCAACCCCTCTCGTATGGTCTGGAGGAACGTATCCTACTTAGCAACCACCACAGACGCTCCTTTCCCTCATGTGCTTCACCCTAATGTACAAGATACGATGTTATTGGTGCTGGTGCTGGCTGCTGACGGGGCTGTTATTTTCCATCGACTCGCACAAGGGCTCTCAATAATGATACGGTGAAAGGAGTCTTGTGCCCCACAAAGGAACATGGATGAGCTCCAAGGATGCGTCTTCCTTTGTGAACGTCACAAAGTACGGCAGTTGGGAATCCACCGCTGGACACCAACTGAACCTTGAGTAGGGTAGGAGTGCAAAAATTTCAAGGGTAAGGAAATTGGGCGGAATACGGAAGCAAGTATTTCCCTACAGCTTTAAGAAAGCAAGCTCTCGGCATTGGTCAATTTTAATTAGTTCCAACACAATTTTGAAATTAATTCCGCGGCCCGCCTCTCGAAACGAAGGAACGGACTGTGAATAATTTCCACATCTCAAGGTGGGACTACATTTGATGGAGTTATGCTCCATCCTCATGTCACACAGGATTTGCTTCAGGTAGGAACACCTTTCCCCTACCAAGTTCCTCCTCCTGTGCGGCCAAAAACGCAATTAATATTCTTACGTCACGTCCTTGTATGCTAGGTAAGCTCCCAAACATGCTGTACGGGCATCAACCATGTCCACTTACCTCTGCGCCTTCACTTGGCAAATACCGCGTAATCCCTGAATGTTTTCAAATACGCAGTGGTCCATTTCTTATTTTTTTTGAATCGTAGAAAACCTTGTACAACGGAAACTTTCACCCTCTTCGTTTAGTATATTATGAGAAGATAGAGGGAAAGAGGAAGGAGAAATGCCGTATGGTGGAGAAATCCTGCCTCAGAATTTGGCCGCAAATAATCCACTGTGATTCATTGCGACAAGCCGACTTCATTCAATCCATGCTGATACAAGTCAAGCTCTTAGTTCTCTCCTCCTATATCTTCAGCACTCTCTCCTGCTCACATCATTGTTCCAACCTTTGCTTTTCCCTCTCGAATCCAGTGAGTGGCACACTTTGAGACACACGCGAGGGAATGAAACAAGTTCATAATAGCAAACCATGGGGGAGATGAAGCTCGAAAATGGGAGCTATCTATCCTGTCGCTGCCAAAGTGAGAAAGTGTGCAAAGCTCTACAATGACAAGATCGGGTGGGTGGGAGGAAGTAGTTGTATTGCGGAGGAACCACAGATTTTCTCATTCCCATGGCATCGCTCTTTCGGGGATTTCTTTTTAAATTTCTCCTCTCGACCTCTTTTGATGTCAAGTCTTGATCTTTCCCGAGCATCGCACACGGGCGGATAATGAGAGGAAAAAATAATTAGCCGAGAGCAATCTTTGCCCTTTCACCCTACTGCTCGAGCTGCTTCCACCAGGCCTTCTGTTCTACTACCCCCGACCTGCCGGCAGACGAGGAGGCTTTCCGCGGGAAATTACAACGGGGACTCGGAGACAGCCTATTCAATTATTGTTAGCCTGGCTTTTAAGCCAATATGCAATTCTGGGAATTATAGCTGCTCCTGATGCTGTTGTTGTGATTGTGGCAAAACCAAGATTTAGCTCAAATCTTCTCAATGAAAAGATACCCATATGCATGCGGCTGTTTGTCAAGTTAAATGAACTTCCTTATGGGTTCTGTCGTACATCTAAATTAAATCAAACCTCCCCCGACCCTCTATTTTCCTGTTCACGGGGCGGAACGGGAGGGCAGTAGGCCACTCTTGGGGGAGTGGCGCAGGGACACTTTTGGGGCCGAGCTGTATGCAGATATCCTGAATTCTTTACCGCTTTAGCCTCATTCCTCTCCCGTTCTGGTCCCAACTACTTTTAACGTTTATTCTGGAAAGTGAGCTGTGAAAGCAGGTTGATCTAAACCTTGCCACGCTGGTAACAGCCCCAATGATGCCCCGATAAGTCCGTATGAATGCGCATGCTCTCCTATCATGTTAACGCGTGAGGACAGCCAAATTCGACCTGCTTGGGTGTTCCTCGTGGGTCCATGGGCAAGCAGTTGTTAGTACACTACCCTCATTGAGAAATCATAAAACAAATGGTCGTTATAGCTTGCAGTCTGGCGTCCATGGATCAATGGGACAAAGGTAGAATTGGAGGTTTCCTAGACTCATGTAAGTTTAAAGGACCATATTGCAAGCTATCACGCTAATTGTAAGAGCCTGGAGCCGGTACGACCCCTTCACAATGGATACCTGGGCCTGTCTGCTCAAATATTTTGTGACTCGTGAGCATTCCTACATGTCAATCTCAAGACAGAGGGTGCTTAATCATGTAGAAGTGTGGAGGAGGTCAATCGTACTAAGAGTCCGTTCCCAGATTCACGTTAGTTTCCTATCCAGTCATTCTTCCATATCCTAAAGTGCACTTATCTATCTTATATCTATTGCTTCTCTCCTACGACGAAATGAATTTATACGATGCCTATCTGCACCCCCTAACTCTAACCAGGCCCCCCGCAAGCAAACGTTCTTGGTATGAATGTAAACTTGAGAATTTCTGAAGCGTAAATTGTATAGTAACCGCGCTCTGACTCCTTATCACAAGTGTAACCAGCAGGAGTGGATGATTCGGATACCAACTCACAATAGGTTTTTCATATGTAATCCATGAGGGAGGGGAGAGGACATAAGGAAAACAGTTGTTGTTTCCACCAGGCTGACTTCAAAAGCTTGGCGGCGGGGGATGCTCTGGGAAAAGATGGTGGTGATAGTCCCCTCATACGTACACCGCAGATGCCACAACATCAGCAACAACCACAACCGCAGTTCTGGTATTTCACTTTCTCTGTCGTCGGTCTGCTAGGATTCAATCCGAAGTCCGGAGACGAGAGGAGGAATACAACTGTCTTTATAAGTAGAGGAAGTCGACGACGAGGGAATAAGGAGCGGAATTGGAGGCTGTTGCCCAAGGAACATGCTTTGTAATTTATCACAATGAGATGTATGTATATATGTAGGGGATATGGAAGCAACTCTCTGTACTCTCACCCGATGATTCCCACTTAAACTCTCCCTCTCTCTCTCTCTCTCTCTCTCTCTCCATGACTCTCGCTCCAACTTGGACCTTTATCCCCTTCCCATACTCAACGTATCCTTTTCCCCGAGTTGTATGTCCACCCTCATCTTCCTCTCGTCCTCTGTTTTTTCCACACTTTTCAGTCCAACGGCGCCGCCAGCACTGAGGAAATGTACCGTATATAAGCCGGAGGTAAGGATACCAGACAATGCGGTCAGGAGGAGTATACTGTACCACCATAGCCCTTACTGATAGTAAATTACCACCCAAAGCATCGTTGGCTCTGATGCGGGTGGAATTGCAAGCAATATTTCACCCCCTTTGACCGATTCTGCCCATCTCTCCCAGTAGTGAATACAATATGTAAGTAAAATCCTGTGCAAACTTTTTCTCTCTTCCAGGATTGACCAACTAATAAATCCCCTGCGATGACCTCAGAAACTCATATGAGATGAGCAGGGAAGCTTGTGGATGCTCCTATCATTAATTTCCATAGTGGCAAAAATGACTTGATAATCAAAACCACCCTTAAGTGAAGCCCCTGTTGCATAGTAAAAATATATCTACAAAATCCTCGGGACAGAAGCGTGACAAATTTCAATGGATGGTGGGGTCGTTGCCAAATGTTGGGGACCAAGCTTATGGCTCAATTTTTTTTATTGATGGATTGTTATGGTTATAGAGTTCTATCAGGATGTGGAAGTGGGCGGGGGTAAAAAAAATAACTGCATTCATTCAGTTCACTGCGTTGGGGCAATTCAGTATGCTCCGGACGGCCGAAGGCACATTTGCGTTTTAGATGCATGAATCCTTTACCCCGTATTGAGACGTCGGGGGGTTGAACTCTGTGAATATGTGTGGGGGGAGTTTGTAAAGCAGTAGTTGTGTATGTGTTTACGATATACGTAAGTAGAGATTCCTTGCGTCATTATCTACATTCTGGGAGTTTGCCTAATTCTGCATATATGAACTCTATGCCTGTAAGATTGGCTCCTGCTTTTGCGTCTGTTTTTGGGAGAGGGTCTCTGGTATGGGACACATAGAGAACGGTTGATGGGTGCAAGTGTGCGCGGTCTATGTGGGACTCCCCTCCGCGTTTCTAGCCACACCGCTGCTCCTGCCCCCCGCTCTCTCTGGTATAAAACCAAGCTGGCTCATTGACGAGCCTCGTGAGATCCTCCGGACAAGTGCCATTTGACGGAACACCGGAAACTACTCCAGTCCGTTGTGCTTCTTCACGTCTAATCGCCATCATCCCTAACACATTGACTTGAAGGAATACGGGGGGACTTGAGGAAGACGCCCCATCGTGAGGGACGGAGGAACGAGCGCGTGCGGAGGAATTTTTTTCATAAGCTCAGCAGAGGGACGGATGCTGGGTCCGGCCGCATAGAACACTCACAACTTATAATCACCTACTCCACCTGTTCGCACACACCAAGGCCTGGGCACACAGATACAAAAAAAACTCTCTCGGGGGAAAGCTTGAGTCTTTCTGAGCCATTTGACTGCGGGCTGTCCGTTTGTAGTCAGTGTAGTAGCTGCCAGAGGAAGATCATTTCGCCCGCCCCATCACCACCGGGATCCAGCCAGCGTTAACTGCATTTAACTCCGCAAGTTCCGAAACTACTGAGTACAGAGAACTATCCCTGGGATCGCCGTCTGGTCAAGGTGAGTGTGTCTACCCTCATACTTCTCAATAATATTTGCATATGGACTTTTCACCTGTTGTCACGTTGGCAGGATTACATGTTTTTTCGATACAAATGTACTTCTAAAAGTTAGTCTCCTACGTTGTTGAAAACATGATCGATAGGGGTCAATAGTGAATAAGCTGTAGATAGATACTGGTGGTCAATTTTAGCATCTTTATTGCAGTTTCCTTATTCAGCCCCGACATCTCATATAAATATGTGGGGAAAGTGTTGGGGATGGAGACTCGTGTTGTCTCAACGTCTCAAGGCTGGGTGAGAAGGCGAGTTGTAGGATTGAAATGTGAATGAAGATAGGCGATAAAGGTTGAGGGGCCTGTCCCTGCGTCTTGTATTTCTCAGTCAGTATAGTGTGAGAGAAAGACGATCGGCACTTGGAGGGAGCGTATGGATGACGAAGGCTATTACGAAAGTAACTCTTTCATAGCCTTCCCCTCCATAGCTATCTAACCTTACAGAGATTCTCCTTAACCTCAACCAGTCATAACTTGGATCATCATTTCCGCTCATCCTCCGCCTCTTTCATCCTCCTCTTTAGTAGTCTCGCCCTCCGTCTGATTGAACACGAGGGTTACAAAGGGATACATGGATACGTGTGAGACATGGGAGAAAGTGGGAAAATGGAACCATTTGGCCTTTCCTAACAAGCCTTGTTGAAAATCTCCTCTAATCTTTCCCACAACCTTTCCAACGTAAATATTGACATCTTGTCCTGCATAAAAGATATATATATATATATATGCACATACACTCCTCCATGGGGCAATGCACGTCAGATGGGGAGATGAAGGCATGGGTTTGCACATTTGCTTCCCCCACTTTCCTCCTCGATGGCTCATCATTGACAGTCTAGTGCCGTCTTGAAACTAGACTAATACACTTTCAAATTTACGCCTCATCAAAATCCCTGACTGACTGACACGGGTTACTCATGCGGGAGGAATATGTAATGCAGACAGCAGTAAAATTATGAAGGGCGGGAGCAGAGGGAAATTTTGATGGAGCTGCAAAAGAAATTGGAATCATTCCAGAGGGGAATCGGATAAAATTTTGTTCATAGGTGTGAGTGTGAGTTCAATTGTCCGTACTTTCATGTTTTAAGCTGTAGGCTGTCGTCTGTTGTAGGTCAGAGAAGCTTCGGGTCGGTCATGACGAATGCATATATTTATCAAATGAATAGCAAAGTGGGGAATTAGATGCCGGCGGGAGGCGGTGCACGGATGAGATATGAAGGGGCAAAAGAATGGAGGGGGAGTACGAAATTGAGTGTAATTTTCACCTTCCCGTCACCGCGAGGGTGTAAATCACACGAGAAGTTGTGAAATATAAGGTCAGATCAGATTTCTCCACGGAATTTCTCTATTGAGAGGGAGCTAGAGTAGGATGAAGGAGACAGAGATGTGGTAAAGAGGTGTGTGGGGACTTGGGTGTGAGGAGAAAATACGTAATATTTCCCTACCTGACACACGGGACCACGCAAGTTCCCATACACAGACTTTCTCTCTCTATTTCTCCGTGTCGAAAGACGTGGGAACAAAAGGGATCGAGCTCGGAGAATGTGTGAATGAAAGCGGGATGAAAAGCTCACAATGGGAGCAGCATTCTCGACATACAGCCTGAGCACGACAACGGAACATTCCTCCGGTGCCCACAACTGCACTGCGTTGTCATTATGTCCACCACACATTCCCCAATAATTACTGCCACCGTTAAATCCGAAGAATGACTTGCGGAATACGCTGAGGGAAGGGAGTAACGTTACCCCAACGCTGATTCTGCAGCATTCAAACTGCGTAGGGAATAGGTACGTTCATTTGTGTGCGTGTGTCTACGTGGTGAGTAGTACCGTTGTCTTGAACTAAGCATCGTCTTACTTCTAATGTAAAATGTGGAAGAGAGTAAGAAATTACTTATATTACTCATAAGGCTGGCAGCTCTACTATGCCATTCACGGTAGTTTCTGTATTATGTGCATCATTAATGTTCTGTTTATGCGCCGTAGCATATGAGTAAGTCGGCTGCTGCTCCTACTTAGCACACTCATTACCACCCACTCTGACGACTGGATAATAGTAATAATCTTCCTACGCATAAATCCTGAAGTAAAGCAGTAAAAAGTTTTTATTATTAACAAAAAAAAGTTTGTCACCCAAGACTTGTTAGGGCGGAGCAGCGGGCATGTGCTGGGGGGGGGGGCAGCCGTTGGGTTGGGAAAGTACTCTTGAAGGAGAGAGTCTTGTAGTCAAGATCCATGTTAATGTAATTTAATGAAGAGGAAAGTCAGGCTAAATCCTTCCATGCCGTGCATGTCCAGCGTTACGACAGAGATTATGCAGAACACTCCTACATACCCTCTGGACTAATACGTACCTGACTATACCTTTTGGTCGTTGCCATGCCACCAAGGTATAGTCAGCACACGACCACATTGTATCAGTGCCCCCATGATAATTAGGTGAGCCAGGGGAAATGATGGGAGTGGACTTATATGGAAATGGTTCCAGTTCCTAAAGGGAATGGTGTACTAGTACCGAATACGGATTTTTAATTAGCACTTCCCTCCCTTTCGCTTCGACTCGATTACGTTTCACAACACTCCTCCGGTCGACTCCACTCCGTGGTATACCCGTCTTCTCAACTTGTCCCGCTAATCTTTCCCATCACTGGTAACAGATTTGACGCGAGGGCTCCATACCTCATCGGCTTCCCCGGTCTCCAAAATTTGAGCCTCTGTGCGAGTTCCCACTGCAGCTTTGGACGGAATTATCTGAGGTAATTCCTCACATATGGATCATTCCCATGTCCCGTGTGACTTGAGAAGTTTTCACTCTGCTCCTGTTAATTCCATACTTACACCCGTCTCACTACCACCTTCAATCCCAATTATGAAACCACAAAAGAGGATTACTCCATCAAGAGGGGCTCTATGAAAGTGATGTGGAGCCCACATCCCACATTCTGCAAATTGTAATCATCACTAAAGTTTTAGTCTAGCCAGTCTCTAGCACCTCCAAGACCTCCTCGGAGCTTAATTTGCCCCAGCTCATGATGAATTTTAATTAGAGTTAAACCTATGAAATCATCAAGTATGGATTATTTTTTGCAAAATCTACATTAAAATCATTCCTGTCACAAATATGTTGTCTAGCGCGTTGTTAGGACGTTAGGAGAGTCTAGAATGGTAAGATATAAACGAAGTATGTGACCTGTCATATGTCAGTCCTCATTTCTAGTGTTGAGGTTGTACGTGAAATCATCGATGGATGCGTATGTAGTCAAGCACACATTGATACGTACACATACATATGCGTCATGCATAATTAGTAATTCATGTGTCATGTCGTTAATGATTACAGATGCACCGCGGGACTGTATGTGTTTTAGCTGCTTTCGTGATTACATTCATGGCACTACTTCATTCTTCACATGCGATTCCGTTCTACCCATCCGTGTATACCAATGCAAGGTGAGTTCCCATGGTACTTAGCCAGAAGGAAGTGATCCTAGTCGTAAATATTTCCACTATACTTTCCACCCAGCACTGGATCTCTAAGTAAATTGTCAATGGCAACAAAGGGGTTGAAATAACATGAATAGATTTTCACTTTCAACGGCTAGTTTTCTCGACATGAGTCAAACCAGGTGAGTTACACGATAAGAGAGTCAAGACAGGTGGTAGATGAAGTATGAATAAAGGACGGAGACCTTGACGGGAGCGAGGGGGTTCAGGTAGAAGAGAGAAAGAGATAGGAAGGTGGAAGTGAAAGGATGTGCATAGAGCTTCAAGGATACCCTTTACAACACATGACAGAAGGGAGGGGATGGGAGTCTCCAGTCCTGGAGCTTGAATCTTCTTATGATGAATATGGGGGTACTTCTTTTGAATGATCATTGAATTAGACTGTTATCCACATCACCCACATTTAATAAGTCCAAGTTTGAAGGGACGACCCCATATTCATGGCCTACGGATATGTCCGCTCATACCATGGTTGATTATGATTGTTCACTTTCCACTTACAGTGATGCCTTATCTGCACGGTTTCTTCGTTTTAGGCATGAGAGCTTTTACAAATGAGCTGAATTCAGAGGTGCGTGAGCTGGAGAAGAATTTTAAAAGTGGGGATGTAATGGAATTAGATGGGGTAGTAGTCTCGCGTTTTTGTTGGAGATGTAAGAGGAGAAAGTTGAGCTCGGTACTCAGCCACCGTCGCGTCAATAGGGCATAATTAAGCCGGTCATGAGGAACCACAGGGATGCTTGGCTGGAATCATTCCGTCGCTGGCGTCATCAACTAACTGACTCGCCGCTCGATACATGTCAGGTTAGCTGTAGGACATTCGAGCACAGGGTCACCCCACTGCTTACGACGTCATTTTAATGGCAGTAGATTCACATGTGGATCCTATCTAAATCAACAAGCTCGATTAAAATTCCATGAGCATGGGCTATTTCATAATTTCTTTTGTTCCCATCTGCACACATACACACAAACATAACAGATACAAGGAAACATTCTACAGAAGCTGATTGAATCCCCGCCTTTGGTCTGTTCAGCTCCCAAATTAGTTCCCACAGAGGACTGGATGTAGCTGTAAACTTTCAAGACCTGAATGCCATCATGCTCGTTCGGGAAATTCCGTCGGACAAGCACATTTATTGCTCCGGACAATTGGAGCTCGTACAGCGGGCCCAGTGCAAAGCCACAAGTCCATAATGCACGTACCGCATGATAAATTCATGGAGATAGTTCCCAGTCGCTCAGTTATGTCGGCGGCTTATACCAAATCGTCCCACATCACAAAGGAGCAAAGGCTAATAGGGCCTTGTATTGGAAATAAACACACTTTTCGACCGTCTTACAACAATTGAACTGATTTAAGCATGCCGCAAGTATTTATCAGTGACAGTATAAAATATTAATAAATCCTTTAAGCGAGTTCCATCCAGTGTACTGCCTGGGTTCAAGGCGAAGCTGAGAATTTTTGGTCGATAATATTCTCCCACTTCCATCAGCCATAATCCATTCACTATCAAAAGGACATTTTCATTTTTTTGAGAAGTATTTTCTAAACGTCGCTAGAGGACTAGGAGGCGACCCGAGTTTTTCAAATTATTAAGCATTATCATTATACCAGTAGATACTTGAATCAATTTGACAACACTAATTTGAAACCAGATGCATCGCGGGAAATTCAGGAAATTTCATCTTATGATTGCTTTTCCTAGTTACACCCACATCATTTTAATGCATTATTCTCTGTCCTCGTCCCCTACTTCGTCCTTGTTACTGACCGTTTCATAAACAAAAACAACGTTGCTATGTAAATTTGATGGGGAAACGAATTTTGCAGACACAAAGACTACTTGGTAGAGGTGGAGGATCCGGATGCGGTGCTGGAGATGCTGGCCAAGTTGGGACAGAGCATTCTTCGGGCACAACACGAGGGATCAAAGTAAGTTATTCTCATCTTGTTTCGATGGATACTTGTCCTACTTGTACTTTCATTTGAGTAGCTCAGTAACGAAGTGGAGATTGTACATTCAAGTGTGCGTTCACCTTTTCCAGCTACGCATGCGCAAAGACTGACGAATTAATTTTGTTTGCACGAGGTTTATGTGGGTATGAGTATGTGCAAACTTGCGGACAAATTTAAACTTGACCTCTGAGCTTCACTCGTATTGGCATCCAGACGACACTTGAGCTGATTGACTTTCAATTAGTGAAGGGATGGCTTTGGAAATCATGGTCGGGATCAGACATAATTCCCACCCAATGCCATACCTGAGAAAATTCCAACTTAGGAAGGCGAGATTGACAGAGTTTGGCACACATTAGGTTTGGCAGAATGTGGAGCTGAAATTGCGAATTTATTGCTCTCAAGTATGGGACATGACGCCGAAAAGGGAAGTACTATATCGGAACTTTCCACTTCAGTCAAGTTTCCATCTGGAACGTTCAGCTTCGTCATCGCTGCTCGATCGGTTCCATTGTAAGTGCTCGAGTGGGATTGGAAAATCTCGAGCAACTGTAGCACACAACAAAACAGGTCGTGAAGAGCCCCTGTTTTTCTTGTTCAATTTTCGCTATTTCGGCACTCGGGCATTTCGTGCACATGGAGAAAGTTCACGGCTCCATTGAGTTCGTATTAAATACATGGCTGAAAAGCAGCCATGGTGAATGATAGTGCTAGTTCCGTCACCAAATTGATACTCTAACCCATTACTATCTCACTTTTTGTCCCATTCCAGCAACATCTTCAGGGCACTGCATGGAACATATTGGTCCTCGGGGCTCGTGGGTGAGGTTGATCAAGTGCGTACCTGTGTGTAGCATAACCAGCATAGAGTATGGTTCCACTACTTGGTTCCCTCAAACTCTTTGAACTTGCTCCTGTCCTAATTAAAACGTTATTCTGCAGTCGAAACTTAGAGAGCCATTCAGTTATTTTTACTCATAATTAAATTATGATGCCCCAAATCACAACTTATGGGCCGATACTGTCACGTCACTTACTAAAAAATTTAACTCATCGGAAACCACATTCCAGAATTCGAGTGTTATGACGATATTTCCTAGAACCGAAAGTTTACCATCCAAAATCATTGACCGTCGACGTTAGTTGAATGGCAATATTTCTCTCGATTATTGAAAACCAGACGATAGGAAGATATTTCTTGGGTTCTTATTGAACGAAATTGAGTTCCTCCGATCACCTTCACTGAGAAAAGTCAGAATAGCAAATGTTTATGCTATGGACCAAAAATCATGGTTTTGGAAATGAAAACGCGAGAGTTTCCACATCAGCACGAGCTATTTGAGGAAAGGATTCTCATGGAATTTAATAATTTGTGACTTCAGCACCTTTGCGCTGATGCGGATTGTATTTCTTATTTGGAAAACCAATTTTCTTAATGTTTTCGAGTTTAGGAACTCAGTTTTGGCACGTTAGACTGGAGGAACGAAATTTTAGTCAGTCTGATAAATCAGACTGACAGAAAAACAAAATACTAAATTTGGTTAATTGTTTTCCCACGCTCGTGTTGATTTCAGTCAACCGAATTCAGGCAACAGCATTAAGGTCACCTAAAATTTTGTGCAGTCTCTTCCAACCTGAAATTACATCTGAATAAAACGTGATACAGGAATATGAAGCCGTTGGGAAATGCCTTCCATCGTTCTACAAACTAGGTCATAGAAGCTAGTTCCCCTAAACCCAATTTACAATTTCAGTTACGTCTTGCTGAATGCAGAAGTTGCAATGGTGTGCTTTATTTAGGAGGTCCCAAACCCGTACCATACCACTAATTAGGATTCTCACTGATCAGCATAACGTTGAAGGAGGGCAGAATTTTTAGTAAATGTAGGGCATTCTGCCCTGTGTGATGGACGCGCAAGTGCTCTTTGATTGTTGTCTAATTTGAGAAAATGCACATGAAACAGAAAGCCTTAGGAATAACAGCCTTTGGTTCTGAGCTGGAAAAACCGTCTTTGCCTAGGTAGCTATAACTTCACATTTTATTTATATAGGGTTCTAAACTTACTCACCTCGCTGAAATCAATCTACTTCTGGATTTCCGTATATGTGTAGATGAAGCACTCGATATGCCAGCACTATATTTCTACAATCAAGTATGTCAATCCGTTACGAGGCAAGTCTTGACCCCGGTCTCAAAACGATGAAATTGAGTGTAAGTCGGGTGAATTCCGGCAGAACATCAGCTCTGACATTATTATATGCTCAACTTTCCGGGTTAAATTGCGATTGTCAGAAACTTAGTGTCAATTATTTGATGAACTTACGTTTTAACTTGGTAGCCTAAGCATGTTATTTTCGGAAGTAACGTGTCCCGCTACTCGGTCGGGGTTTTTGTAGGGGGTTAGATTGTGTGAACTTAACAACTTAAGCCTGTGCCGTTCACTCCCTAAACTCGAGGTTGGAATTGTGCGATATTGATAGCACGCACTCAAGCCTAGAAGCGTTAAGGAATGACAGCCGGTTAACAGATATTTTGGTTGGTTGTAATTGAGGGAGAGATTTCATGTGAAGGAGGACTTCGAGCATTTCAGATTCGTAAATAAATGTGCTAGCATCATTCAGAGTCCACAGTATATGACAGCAGTGAAGAATCATATTTTATTAGCCCGAAAGGGCACATTGGACGACTTGCGGTTACTATTACTGCCGCAACAATTCATTTCAAACATGGAGAATAGATGAAATATGCATGGGGATTGAGGTAATTTGATACCGCGGGTGACATTCTATTGCGCACCTGTTGAGATTCGACGTACATACTGCTGTTTTGATGCAGCCCAAATAGTGGTTCTCATCTTCGCACTTGACTGTAGCCCCCGTCAGACTTTTGGCAGACTAAACAGTTCTGGCGCTGACCCTTCAGTGATACTTCAAAGGACTCTCGTATAAACATAATATAGAAATCGGCCGTGTCGTCCCCGTGGGACAAGTTGCCCCATATTGGCTAAATTTGGCAGTTTCATAAGGTTTCAAAAAAAGCTAATACTCATGTGGGTTTTAGGATTCCAATTTACCCTTTTACGTTTCACTATGTCATGTCAACTAATGTCGAGGTGGTCAATACCAGGAGGCTACCCGATTCTGTTCTTTAGTCTGCTCGCATTTCCACGGCGTTCAACTTCTGCGAGGAGATCGACCAGCACCTAATCCAATGTCGTTAACAGCCGTTTCCTGCAACTATTCAGCTGGAATTGGGGGATCACCTAACACCATGATCCTTGGAAACCGGAACTAATGACAGGGAACAACATAAGTAAATGGAGCACGGTACCGAGCTGAAACAAAATGTTCAAATCTATGCCAGAAAATTTCAACTGCTAGTGGATATACTACGTATGAACTAATCTAATCACATCCACTATCACAGATCTTTAGACCAGCTAATGCTGCTCACCTGCCGTACACGGCATCAGAACAGACAATGAATTCTTCCGTTTCTCAAAAAGTTTTCAGACTATGAAAGGCATATGGTCGTAGTCTAGAGAAACCTTCACCCAACATGTTAGAATTTCGTGAGACGAGGTGTCAAACAAGCAAGCAAGCAAAGATCGTCCTGTAAGTAATTACTCCGCATTCGGCGCAGTAATTACTTACAAGACGATCTAAAAAACCTGCGGAAGGGACGGATTAGGGCTGCCACAAGAAAATGCTTGTTTTTCATGCCAGGTCGAAGAGCTAGGAAATGTTATTGATGTACCGCAGATCCATACTATACTCTCTGTAGGCATTCCATCTGAAAATCAGTCGGGTGAAATTAATGTTATAACAAATGTTTCCTGTAATTAGAGCACAATTCATCCTCCTGCTTTAATTAAAGGGTTAAGCCACATATCCTTCTACTGTTTATCTTTTCAAACCAATATTATAAAAGCATATAGACATACACTTTTATAATCTTGGTTCTAACATCAGCACTTTAAATTCATCATTGTATCATTAGTGGTTCTGGTAAAAGCACTTCTTTGGTGAAATTATTCACCGAGTCAAAAGTTCCTTTTCATTTTTAGTTTTGAAATCTTATTTGTGGCAGAACTGATTGCCATCAACAGAAAAAATGCTTCCCATCCCATACCGCTACAACAGGACAGAAACTACAATTACAATCACTAAATAGGAGGCTCAGTCAGGTGTCTACTACGGATCTGCTTGGGATTAATAGGGCACGTGACCCTCCCCTAGCATATGCTAGCC
The DNA here is from genome assembly GCA_009870155.1 of Pseudobourletiella spinata. Classification (NCBI taxonomy): domain Eukaryota; kingdom Metazoa; phylum Arthropoda; class Collembola; order Symphypleona; family Bourletiellidae; genus Pseudobourletiella; species Pseudobourletiella spinata. The sequence goes on along the minus strand of WJFA01000986.1, from coordinate 472 downwards.
CTAAAGTCTTTCGCCCAACTAATGCCTAGTTTAAAAAATACTCCCACTTAATATTTCACCAACTCCGATTCTGGGAAATTTAACTCGGGAATTCCCACGCGGATGTTAATGCGCCAAAGGGTCCCCTTTGTTTCTTTGAAAATTTTCACATCTTCCCATCCTGAGTAAAAACTACTCAAAGCACTTTTACGATCAGCTTGTGATCAAATATGCTCAGAAATCATATTTCCGCGCTTGAGTCTTCAAAAATGTTTACTTGCTATTTGCTTGTGGAAAGTTGTGGAAGATTTGAAAATTTTCAAAGCAACAAAGGGGGCCCTTTGGCGCAGTAACATCCGTATGGGAATTCCCGAGTTAAATTCCCCAGAATCGGAGTTGGTGAAATGTTAAATAGGAGGGTAAGGTAGGTGTATAAAACGGATCAGCTCCGGGCTTATAGGGCATACGACCCGACCCTAGTATATACTAGTCC
>WJFA01000985.1:0-26114 GCA_009870155.1 Pseudobourletiella spinata | reverse complement strand
GCCTCTCAACTTGGAAAACATTCGAGACGCACACTATCCACGCCCATTGAATAAACAGGCAAAAGTAAACGAATGCGCCCGGAACTGTGGCTACCAGGCCAAAAACAAGGGGACTATCTTATAAACCTGCCTACTGCAGGTTAATCGTAGTGTCTAACAGATATTACGCCGTGAAAAGTGCACCGACGTTGGAATGGCGGACATGGGCCCCTTTGGAATTTAAGCAAGCGATACAGACCTTTTTATCGGAAATCAGAGCCACAATTTTTCAGTAAGATGTGGTGGTCGTTATCTAAGCAAATTTCCAAGCGAATGACATAGCAACTCATCCGAACGTCATCAACGATTATGAAAGTCACACACAATCAAAACCAGCTCACTCAATCAGGCTAAGAGTACATTGTTAGTTTCTGAGATGTTTCATGCATGTTCTCAGATTACGGGTAGGGATAATCACTTTCCCACCTCCGTCTCAAGCAATTTTCCTCAGTCATTGCTCTGAATTGGAATCGCGCATCTTGCCACAGTCAGTAACGCTAACCCTGCCCTGTTACTTGCACGTCTTACATATATTCAATCCAATGTCATGGAGATGTCATCTGTTGAATGAATCTAATCTACGCGAATGAAACACGACTGATTGATGATTTGATGAGACTTAATAAGTAAATGGGAATCTTTAAGTAATTTTACGACATTCCTACAGTTCCGAAGAGATGAGATCAGAGAGAAGTGAAGTATAATTTGAAGGATTCCAACTTATTGTTGCCTAAATGCATGTCATGATGATCTGATCCCATTTAGCGCTTCAGTCATTTCGATCTTGCGGTACGGCGGTAGCTTGGGGGAACATGCCCCTGAAATGTTGAAGGTGTTTAGTCATCCACTCGTTGGTATACTTTACCCAAATTCCTCAAAAATATATTTGCTTCCACGCAGAAACTTGTACAAACAAGTGCCAGTCCGGGTGGGTACATCGTTTTCACTGCTCTTAGCTATAATGACATCGTGAACATGTTTATTCTTTCCCCGGTCCACCTGCGTCACTGCATAAAACTGAATAAAGGCCAAGATGTCACTTGTTTAGACCCCTTGTGCACTTACTTAATTATTGAAGCTCGCCTACCCGCTTGCGGTTTCTACTGGTGGTGGTGTTGGTGGTGGGTACACATTGCAACTGGCCATCAACTCTTTACGATGCTTTCCAACAAACTCCGTACACACTCTCCTTATTGTATCGCATGTCTGCCGGTTGTTCACTTTGCTTAGTGCCAAACATCAGCGTCCTAGCTCGAGTCTCATCTCAAAAGGTCCAATTTACCACTCTTGTGCATGTACCATGAGAATGTGGTATGGGAAGAACATAATTGGCTTCATTTGTATTCCCAATCCAACGAACTCCGCTCCTGGAATTGAGGTGGACTTATATGAAGCGAATGTGAAGGAGAGGTGAACTCATTAGCGGAAAATAATAATAATAGCAGTGATAATTCGCCTCCCCTTTCCCATTCATCTTTTCCCGTCATGAGGGAGTGACCTATGGATCAGATCCAAAAAGTGTATAATGGAGAGATACTCTCCGCTCGAATACACTCCTGCAAGACGTTTTTATGCATGTAGTCAATGGTTTGTCAAATTGACTCCGAGAGGGTCCCGAACTCTATGCCCTCAGCCCACATACACGCACATTTACGCAACCATACAGACGCACACCATAATGAAAAATGCATAAGCACTGAAATACATACTGGTAGATGGACTGGGAAAGCCAAGGGATCGTTCCAGCTTGTTATTTCCGTTATGTTCATGCATGAAATCAGGGGGAGTGACGTGTACAATGATGTGAGTTTCAAGTTCTCCCCGGCTGGTTTACTGCCCCTTTTATATATATATTTCCCTCTCCTTTCACGTATGCGAGCCTTCCGCCACCCTCTTTCTCCCTGTCTCACCAACTCACCCCTTCCCCATGGTTTTTTAATGAGCACTTTACAAATGCTCGGCATATACATAAATGTGCATGTGCCGTATAGTTGTAAATTCCTCGGTTTCCTATTTATAAAAGCTCCTCGTTTCTCTCCGTAAACCTGCTACAGCTATTAAATTCTCGCGGATCCACTATAGTGCACCATCGGGGTGGATTTTAGCTCTGGCAAAAGTGTCTGTAGAAATGCATGGTGAGCTTTGGGTAGTGGCCATGTACTCGACGATGCTGGATTCATGGACATAGAATTCTCATGTTCGACCTTCAGAATATATTTTTCCATTGGGTCAATGCATGGATTCGGAGGTTAAATGGGCAACACTTGAATTTTTAAATATACCTAAACCCCATGCATTGGCCCCCCCCTGGCATTTCTCGTGCTCTTGTGTAGATCAATATTTTTGTATAGAAGAGCGAGCAGTACTGGTGTGGTGGTGGTGAAAGGGCGGATGCCTGTTCCCCTAGAATAATAGACAAAGTTTTCGTGTAGAAGTCCTAGAATGCATAGTAGTGCGTCGGGAAGTCCTGTGTAGAGCTATTGTCGAAGGTTACTGATGAAATAAAAACAAGATCTGTCAGTATGAATTCCGCAAGGTTTGAGTACGTCAAATCAAGTGGCTTCGGCTCAAGGATCCAGCCTCTCGAGGAGAACGTGCTCAAGTGGTCCTTTGATCTTCACACACATGCGTGCATACATACTCATACACTTACGATGAACATGGGGCTTAGCATGGAATTTCGCCCTTTAGCTCCATCCCATTGGGCAATCGCATACGCACTAACACACGTCCTGTGAATGAGATCGGACAAAAGTACTATAGAAGTGGTTCTGGAGCCCGAAAGAAGTCCAGTTGAAGCTGACGAGGAAGGTTTAGAGCAATTTTAAATCGAAAAGTGCAGCAGAGACGTTGCAATTAATAGTCAGTTTCCCTTTGAAACTTTCCTGTGCGGGAATTCGAAGTTTGAAGTAGTCGGACGAGATCGTTACAGAGATTCGGATTGATCTATATGCAAGCTCCTAAATTGGTGAATAGTAGCTGCGTGGCTATGCTGGTGCACAATACCAATGTTCTACGTTACACCCGCAGGGGAGTGAGACCCGGGAGAGAGTTGACGTAAATCTGGAGATCTGATGGGAAAGATATGTTTTCCTAGATTGCAACCTCACATTTCTCGCTCTGTATATTGTACGGTGCGGGGACGAAGCCTCAGGTAGGGGACTGGTTATCCAAATCCCTTCACTCTTGGGTCTGCTTGTCATGCTATCCGCATTCATTGATGCTAATGCAGGATGGAGTGTGAAGCCTAGTGTACCGGTCTCGACGCTTGCTATTGTGAGCTCCGCTACCATAAAGCATTGAATGCGCCTTACATGGAACTTTTACTATTATTATTTCGGGTAAAAGGGAAAATGTAAACTGTCAGAATTATCGCCTTTTCGTATGTATTTTTCTCAACCTCATCCTCTGCAACTCCACTCTTCCGGGACCTGCACACGTACCTTCTCAATTTCCAAATATTTTTTTTGATGCGCACGACCGCAGTGGGAAAACTGATTTCTCACTCAACTTGAGCCTTCAAGGACCAAGGAAGCTATGCCACAACATGAGGCTAAATTGCACTCCTTAAGGCTAGTCGTTGATACATCCAAGCGTAAGTAATTAGTGTTAAGTTAGCAGCACGTTCCACTTTGGGAAGTAAAACAGTCAAGTTGGTTTCCCACTCGAGTCGAAGTGCCACATATGTGTTTTCATCCACAATGTCTTTTGGCACTTAAGAAGTGGTTGTGGCTGACAACTTGCGGCTAAAGTAATATAATGGTGGACTTTGGTTTGGACTTTCAGGGGGGAGGCTGAATCAGACTAGACGAAGCTGCCTCAGTGGCTCATCAAGACTTTCGAAGTCCGTTGTATTCGACTTGACAAGTGAAATGACACATTGCATAAGTGGCTCAATCGAGCTAGTGACATTTGCCCATCTTGGAGAGCAGAGAGACATAATTAAATTAATTAGCCTCCACACTGAACGCTAACAACATTAGTTTACGGCGTGTGCGTCCGTGAAGGTGTGAAAGTATTCCGTTCTAACAGCTTGACAAATGGGAAATCAACTACGCACACTTACAAGACACACGCAGTAATCGATAAAAATGTGGCAGGACGAAATAGTGGAACTTGGCCGCAATTTAATGCTTCCCGTAGCCACCGAGTGTGGCCGGTGGCTGTGGGGGGGTCGAGCTTCGTACATGCATGCATATGCCTCTTAGTAGTGTATGCGTTCCTCTTCCAGTGTCCCGCTCACGCTAACTTCCGAAGCAGCGAGTCTAATCAAGCGGCTTAATAGCTCCAAAGGCCCGGAATCTTCCTCTATGAAAAATAATAGTGCCTCCTTTCCGTGGCTGACACGGGTGCACTGCGCCCGGTTGTAACATCCACCAACTTCCAATTACGGAGTCGGCAGAATCCTCCATCTCCCGATCGTCTCTCCCCAGCTTCCTACGCTCAGTCAGACTCCCACGAATATTATTTACTCCCCGCGCACGGAAAACTCCTGCATGTTAATTTACTTTCCGCTCATCATTATTATCAAGTCCCAGCTTCGGGCGGGGCCACGCCGTTTCGCTCTACGCAGAGGCTACGGGGGGGGGGAATTCCGTCCGAACGACGATCATGTGGTTCCCCGTCTCCAATTATCAACTTTGCTTGTGAGAAGAGAAACATCTGGCTCCGACCGACCCTCCATGAACCTTGCAATGAGCTTAGTCATCTCTACTCTGCGGCACAATACAACAATGTGTAGAAAGATGTCAAGTATCACGTTTCCAACACAAGGTCCCGTGCTTTAATCATCTCCACCCACTCCCTCATTGCTGCTCACAATAAATAGTTCAGATTTATTATAATTACCACGTCAGGGCCAGGAGTTAGCAACTTTCAAGTAACTGGATAGATGCTCTCAGTTTCCTCAAATGACTGGTCGGGATTTTTAAATAGTGTTGTGAGAAAAAAAATTGAGACAACTTCTTCGAAAAAGCTCAAATCAGCACCAAGCTGGGTTCGACTAAATCCTCGTAGAATCTAAGAATGTTTCTCAACACACTTCTCCTGACTTTTCCTGAGAGGGAAGTAAAAGTGAAGGCTTTATTCTGGAAAAGCAGTGACGGAAACTCCGAAAAATCTCTGGGTTCCAGAGTCATATGTAGGAGCCTGCTGGTGGGGATCCAGATCCTTGGGGTTTTACCCCCAACCAAATCGACTGCGAGGCTCATGAGAGTATACAATGCGAGCAGAGAATACTACCAGCATTAGTGTGTACATGTGGGAAGGAGGGGGAGCGGCCTGACGCGGCGAGAGCCGCGTATAAAAGCAAAGAACTGAGAGGGGGAAGAACGGTGGGAAAAACCAGGGTTCGTGTAAGCTCATTTGTATCGGTGGTTGGATTTTCCAAGGATTTTCCTCAAATTTTGCCATCTGACACATCTACCATGCTCAAACACTCGCACACACGTGAACACAGACACATCAGATTTGTCAGCCACCCAGAAGTAGTAATGCTCCATCATTCAAAAGTGTCTGCCGCCGCGACCCCTCCACAACCAATTCTTCTTTTCTTTTGTGGTGAGGGACAAAGGTCGGAAGTCGCTCTAAACTTCACACCACCACCGCCGCCACCACCGTTGAATTTTCCCACAAAATACTTACGTATGCTATTATACGATTTAAAAAAACAAAGCAAATTGAGGAAAATTTGCTCACCAACGCATCAGCACCGTTCCCAACTTCCGCACAGCAAACTCCCACAGATTCCAACATATACACAAGTTAAAAAGTGAAATCTACCCTGATTCCCCTCATCATAAAAGCAATAGTACATGTACTCTTCACACAAATTGTAACGGAAATTATTCATACATGAATGCTACTTGCTTTCAAAACGATAATTTTCTTTTTTCAAAAACTGAGAGTCCATAAAAAATTAGCGGAAGTTGAAAGATGGAATACAGTGGGAGCTGGTTCCCATCCGCGCTGCTTGCATGCCCTCTGAATATGTGTTTACTCTTTTTCTTCATCTGACCGATTGGTCACTTTCCACTAAAAGTTGTTCCTTAATTCTTTTTATTTCACACTACTACAAACTCGATCTCAAGCGAGTTGAACTTGCTAATCAGCAAGAGGGGAAGAAAAAATTTTGTGAAAGAAACAAAACATTTCTACCACTCGCCGTCGCTGGTTATGAATTCTAGTTGCCCATGCTGAGCACGAAATTAATTTTTTGGGCTTCTTGTAACTGCAAAAATTCCAGTGCAACCAAAGATTTATATACCAAATGTCGGCGGATTCATTAATGGCGCCTGACCAAGGGCGGCAGACTGACAGTAATTTTGAAAAGTTAAGCGGATATAGGAGATACGGAGAAGTAGGCTCAGCGCGTGTTCAACTTGTGATTTAACAGTATAAGTGATTGTGGCTGAGGATCATATGTGGCCATGTAAAACGTGTGGGCCTTGTGGCTGGGATACTTCACAAGCTCGGTGAACTTGTTTGGGTCCGGACATGCAACACAGAGATTTTAATGTTCATTGCCCTGTATTCTGTATATCACGCACAGACACATACCATCCACGCACCCAAGCAAGAGCCTAATGAACTCAAGAGAGCAATTTTTCATACGAAATCTATATTTCCACAATGTTGAATAGCTCGAGACATGAGGATGAGTCCTACTTGGCAGAGGCAAATTAGTATTATGCAGCTTGCACCGAGCGGGGAACCAGGTGGAAAGTCTTGTTGAGAAGCATTCATAAATGTGACCCTGGGAATCGAAAGTGGTGGAAGTGCGGACAGAGTTGTGCATCTTTATTACCACTCCAAAAAGTAGTAGACTGGGAACTGCTGCGTGAGGAACTGGTGTGGCAATATAATATGTTAAACATTTGGATAGGATTATTTATTATTCATGATCAAATGACGACCATATACAAATATATATTGAGATTTTAAGGTAAAGTACGGAGAGGTCATGGTCCATGGCCATGCTTCCCAGCTTCCGTGTTTAAGTGTACAAGAAGGAACAAGGCTTATGTAGATCATCACGAGTGTGCAGTGAGTGAGTCTGATCAAGCAAGGAAATGGACAAAATGAGGGGCCGGTGATTACAATGCCGTACACTTCTTCTGCTTGCGGTCACAGAAAGTTAAAAACAAGAAAAGCAACTTTGGGCTCAGTGATCAATATACACACAAACTTACATGCTACAAGACCAACCAACGTGCGACTCTGACGAGAGGCGCATTTTCCTTGCTTTCTCACTGACCTGTTTGCCATGTACCCCCAGCCCAATGCGTGTGCACCCCGCACAGTGCCTCCTCTAAACCCAAACACACACGCACACATGTCGAAGCAAACTGGCCATGAACTTGATTGGAAAGAAACCCCCTCAGAGGAAGTTGATGGTCTGAAAAAAGGGTGGAGGAGAGTATTTAAAATCTACGGCTTTCGCTGACCCAGTGTCAGTCCGTATCTTCAACTGGTGCCGAGTAGAAGAGCTCTCTGTGTGTAATAATGAGTTCCCAGTAGTGACTGTGCTTACTATATCACGGAGTTTGAAGAATCGACTATCTAACGTTCTGTGATTACAAAGAGGGTAAATCCGCCGTGAGAAGATTGCCACAGTGAATTCCGGAATGGGCAAACACGTGCGACGTTCCTCACCTAAGGTATGTAAATGGAGAGTTAGTTGTTCCCTGCAGTCATCTGCCCAAGCCTCTGAGTGGGTCATACATTCTAGCCCAATTTCTCCGGATGCTGTGATGAGTGTTTGATTTTGGGCAAGGAACATCATTCGTTTAACTCCGCGGTAGCTGGTATGAGGGCATCGTCCGCTAAAGTCTGAAGTGATTCGATCGTCTCCCGTTTATCCACATTAGCGGCTTAAGGTTGGACTAACAAAGCAGTCCAGTTTCCATCTTTAGTCCGTGAGAAGTACGAACCCATGCACCCTTTGGTGGGTCATGCAATAGTGTACAACAGTCAATAACGCATGCTCCTGTTCAGGCAAGGTGGTATAGCCCCATGATACACTAGGTTCTGGCATAGCTCAGCCAATGGCCATGACAAGGTCGATGACTCGAGTGATTTCTGATTAGTTGACCTCCCCCCCCCACATTATTTCCTTGACGTCGCTCCCGAAACTTTTGTTAAGAGTCTGAGGATACGGAAATACATATGACGGGACAGTAATGAACGGGCTCGGGAACAGGTTTGATAGAGTTAGGTCAGTGTTACGAGGGAGAGTTTGACCGTGATAATGGTCTTGAAAAGGTTGCTCCGTCGTAGATCATTTCCACGTTTGTGATAAACTTGTTAAAAGTCATGACTTTAATGACTTGACTCAAATCTGTGAGAGATTTTCATTTCAAATGTTCGCCTTGGGGAGTTACTTTGAAGTTGTAAATGGATGGATGAGTGGGTTGAAACAAAACTGTACAGCATAGCCTTTGTTCCACACAGGTGTTGGTGACTGCGGTTGTGGCTCTCGCTCTTCTTGCTGCTGCCGTGGTAGCTGATGGGACGGAGAACGAGGGTAAGTTTGTGTGGTGTGAAGGCTGGTATGAATACATTGTGGTGGCCTCTAGTCCATGTATGACTGACCAAGTGAGGATAAGGATGAGATGATGATGAAACCTGTGGGATTCCTTTCAGTTTCCTCCACTGTTCGAACGGCTAGGAGTATTACGAATATCGCGAGACTTCTCCTTGGAGGTAACCCTTCGTCATTACAGAATAATTATAATGCTCAGCTGTTGGCAAGTAATTCCACGGTAACTGGGAGCATTGTGTATGTGTGCTCCGTGACTAACAGTAAGTGACCCGATTAGGCAATGTACCACCGGACCACCCATTGGTCAAGTATCCCGACTCGTCCTCAGCTGGGACAGACTCTAAGATGGTGGCGGCTATCCCGGGAATGCAGGGGAAGAAACCCGAGTACAGTCCACCCCCCTCTTATCCCTACCCAGTGACGGCCGCTGCGCCAGTAAATACCCAGCCACAACAAAACTATGCCCCATGGCAACAGAATAACCAAGGTTACATTGCCCCTCCTGTTCAACAAGCGCAACTAACGGTTAGTAATTTTATACATTATACATAAACTCTTATTATAGTGGACCAGTGGAGTCACTACACCCGAACGCCTACCCACAGTCACAGCAAGCCCATCCTCCCGGTGTCCACACTCCAGGCAATTATTACAATGCCCCATCTCACCCCTACAATGCTGCGCCAAATCCTTTCCCGGCTCCAGGAAACCCATACAATGCCCCATATTATGGAGGTGGAGGAAGCCCTGGGCCTTTCCCTCCAGCGAATGGGAACGGTCAACAGCCTCTACAACAACCTTTCGGAGGGCCGACCCCTGCCGCCACCGCCGTCCAAAACTCAGTCTACGCGAACCCACCCGCCCCCTTCCAAACGCCCAACTTTGGTTCCACCTACCCCCAGCAGCAGCAACAACAACAACAACAGTACAGCTACGCCCAGCCCCTCCAAAGTTACTCCGCTTCTTCGCCAATTTATCAACCCCCTCAAGGCAGCTATCCGCAAAACTTCCCGCCCCCGCAAGCCCCCTACCAAGGTTCATATAGTGGACAAGCAGCCCAAAGCCAAAATTATTACGGGGCCTCACATCCGTATATGAACCCCAGCCCGGCCCAGTCCTACAACTCCGGAGCTCCGGCTGGTCCTACCCCCCCTGTTAACCCCTTCATCCCCCCCGGCTCATCTCCCGGGTCTCCTCAACCCAGCAGTAGCACGGCTGTAGGCCAGTCCTACCCCCCTCCGCCAGTTTTCAACTCACCACAACAAAACCCACTATTTGCCCCCCCTCAATCTTCCTACAACAATGGCCCACCCACAAACTACCCGGCCCCTTCCTACAATAACCCAAATTCCTATCCACCCGGTCCCGCTCCGCAGAGCAGCTATTCATCCTCACAAAGCGCTTATGCTCCCAGCACAGGGAGCTATAACTCAGCCCCTCCGCCAAACCCTGCCGCCCCTTCAAATTCTTATGCTGGTAACAGTAATAGTAATGCTCCGCCTAGCTCATATCCCAACTATAACCCATCAAACTACAATGCACCTCCCCCACAGAACAGTTACTCAAATGGCCCATATTCTACTAACTATAGCCCACAGATTCCTTACAGCTCCGCACCTAGCCCATACCCCGCCCCGAATAGTTACAACAGCTATCCCCCAAACAACAGTAACAATTATAACTATCCTACTAATGCTAATAATTACAATAATAATAATAATAATAATAATTACTACAACCCCTCAGTCGCCCTACAGTCAAACCAGTTAGACGGAGGGAAAGTAGGTGATAGTTACAGCAATTACGCAAGTCAGTACAGAGGAGGGAGCTCGAAGGACACAAGTAGTTACACGGCCAATGCCCTCAGCTCCAGCCCGGCCAAGTCATCTCCACCATCAAAATACAAGTACGGAGGCCACGATCCTAGTAAAGGTAGTTTATTTTCGACAAGTAAGCCATCAGCTTACTTAAAATCAACTCAATCCAATAAATATGGTCGTCACCACGAATCTCTGAACTCACCCCACCAGCCTCGACCCCATGGTGGAAGCGGCAATAGCGGCAGCAGTAGTAGCAGTAGTTCGAGCCGACGTCCTCAACCAGTCCAGTCCTTTCTCCGAAATGCCTTCTCCCCTAAAATACTTGAGCAAGATCATCGTCCGCACCAGCAAGACGAGTACTCAGCCTCGGAGGCAAAGGTAGTTGGCTCATCAGAGGTTGACCAGATATCCGATGAGTCTGCCCCCGATCCTGCTCTCTTCTCATTATCATCATCATCATCACCTCCCTCACCGTTACCAGAGTCCACATCCGTGCATCATAGCACTGGAAGTGATCATGACTACTCGAAAGACTTCCGTGGCCTTGTGGCTCATCCCTCGGACAGGGTAACATCCGAACAACACTATGCCGGGGAGGAGTCCGAATCCATCATCCCATTCGGCAATGACGACACCATCGTCCCCTCGCTCAACATCTTCAAGGCATCTTTTGTTGTTTAGATCACTAACCTTGACTCTTATAGCACGCATAGAAGACTTTTGTGTATGACTAATATTCCCCAAAAAAAAGGTCAGCGGTAGGGAAACTAGCAATGTATTATTTATTTGTTGACGTATAGTATTGCACTTGGTTTACGTCTGTCGTCTAATAGCATATTACACCTTTAGTAATTTATCACAACTATTTATTACTTTTTGTTCCACAACATTTTCCAAAAGTATTAGACACGTCATGCAGTGGCAGTATGCTGAAATTCAAGAGCATTCAACCTAGCCAGCAGTCTGCATACACGTCATTCTCGTAGAAAGTGACCATCATTATCGGTATCTCCCAAGTGAGAAGAGTGTGGAGAGCGAGAGCTAAGGCCAATTAATGCACGCTCAGTTAATTGTAACTACAGTGAAACTTGCTCAATGTTCTAACTAAGCCATTGCAGTAAAGTGCGGAGAAGACGAAATGATGGGGAGGAGGACCTTGGGAGGTTAAGTGAAATCAATAAAGTTGAGATTCAACCTTGATAGAAATCGAAAATCTTGTCCCTAACTAGGTCTCTTGTTTTCTGAGACAGGGGCTCTGTCTGCCCCACGTTTGGGATCAGGACCTCCTCCCCAAAATTTCTCTATTATTCTCCCCAGAAAAACTCTGCGCATGATTGTTGAAAAAAACTGGAGCTACAACTTTTACTAGGGATGAGAGTGAGATTGGGGCCAGAGAAGCAGGCGATGATCAAGATGACTTGTTTTCTTATTGTAGGCGTCCGAGTCTTGTCTACTGCCTTTACGACAGGTTTTACCTCGCAGTACTGTAGATGGTTTGAAAATTGTCATGTACCCAGCTTTAGCGCCTGTGGCTATGCGTGCGTATGGGTGAGGCAAGGCTAAGGTTTTTCCCCCGCAGGTCAATAGGCTTCGTGGCTAATAGCAACAACCCGTAACTTTTGTACATTTCTCAGAGGAAATGGTAATTATTTTTTTGGAGTAGTAATAATTATAAGACGGCCGTTGGGCAACGCGTGTAGTGCTTCAATTTGTGGTGGAACTTGTTACATTTATGAGTCAGTGGGAAATTGTGTGGTCATTTGGGAGCCAAAAGGTCCTCGGGTGTATGGACAGCACCTCACGTATGTGAAACAGCCAAGAAGCCAATGTCCAAATGTGAGGGTCCAATGACCTGATTTGAACGAACAGACCCTCCGTCTTCCCTCTGGCTCCCCTTCAAATCCCACTATAAGTGCTCTTCCATAAAGCAAGCGTGAGTGAGTGAGTGATCCATGTGATATGAATGGTAACTTTCGCATTTACTCCAATTGACTGTAACTTATGCCTCCTCCCACGGGGGAAACTTATAGAATATTAGGACGCAATATAATACTCTTTGTTAAACGTTGTTCTCGAACTTGAGACTACACACTGTGATTATGGTCGGGAAGGATAAAAATTGTTAGTTGACGTGAGCGTCTCCGTTGAGCAAACGTGCGTGTCTGTGTGTGTACAGTGCAAATTAACTTGGATTTGAAGAAGCACTTTTTGTAGTCGTAGGTTGAATATAATTGTCGTTCCTAGGCAAACACGCCTACATTCACAATGTCTCTCTTGCATTTGTGACGACGGTGGTAAAAACTCCGTATTTTTTCCCTCCAGGAACGCATTCGTATACTTCCCGTGTACGAATGTAGTTTTGGGTTGGGGGCGCATGCGGGTTGATGATGACACCCGAGGGGAGCCTGTATGAGGACATGACAACCGTGCTCCGCATAACATTTCCAGTTTCTCTTATCACATGACCGCCATGTTTGAACAACACTCATCAAGTACTGAACTGTTCTAACCGAGTCAACCTCCAAGTGTGTATCATTGTTATATGTTGTCCTTGTTGTTATATATTTTGTACGTAATAAAAATATACCCTTGTTATTGTTTTGCTTCGCATCCGCAAAATGTGACTATTACAATGGCAGCATTTTTTGGGGAGGAATTCCCAGGGTTGTTGCCAAAACTTTTGGGCTATGTTGGAACAGTGGATACAACTACGGCTCTAAGGAGTACCGGGGCACCTGTCTAAAGTCATGGGAAATCATCATCCATGGAGGGCACGCTACACTGGATGAGGATGAGAGGGGGAGAGGACCGTCAGGACCTTTTTCTATTTTATAAATAGAGACATGGAAGTTCTGTTCATAAGTTCATGTCGTGAATCAGAGACAGTGACATTTAATTAAGGCCTGGAATCCCTTGACAGGTACTGGCGAGACTCTATATCCAATATATAGTGTCAACGCGGGACATAGAAGATCCCAATGTAGGCTTTATTGCATTTGACGTCACCTCGCTCAGCCCACCATCACAGGACCTGAGAGATGGAGGGATATTTAAAGTACCTCACTGTGGTTAGACGGGCCAGGAGAAGAAGGTGGGGGAAGGAGAAAGAGGTCAAAGTGGAAGGAGGAGGAGGAACCGTGGGAGAGGGTAGTGGAGAAATCGGAAATAACCTTGCATGGGGTTAAGATGTAGAACGTAAAAGATCTCGGAGCTCACCGAACTGGGAAGTAGGGACCTGATTTTATCGATTGCCCCAAAAAAGAAAGATCATAATTATTTAAGTAAAGGACCTCCGTACCATCTGGGGTTGTAGTTTCCGTATACTTCCGATGCACTTCTGTATGGATTGTCTGAGGATCCACTCATTCATTCCTCCCTGCCCTATCCGGATACGGGATCATCCCCAGCTATGGCATGTACCTCTAAATCTCTGATAACAGAGCCCCGATATGAAATTTGTAACGCAGACAGATCCCAGGCGTTGGCAAAAGTGTAAGATTGAGTAGCAGTTGCCGATGTTACCTCAGCAAACTAAACTTGCTCTACAATCATACGAGGGATGTACAAAATTTTAACGTTCGCAAATACTCACACATACACATACAGTTCAAGGTAAACTCTGACTGTAGCTCGGGCTCGGGCGCGAGGTGTGGGGTGGACTTGCTCCCTGTCCAAATTCCATATGCGTATGCTACAACCTCATACCACTATGTCCGCCCATATTCCCCAGCCAACGTGAACACATGTATGGATCCGAATCCGGGCCCAATCTTCTAGCAATCTTGGGGAACTTGAGCTCAAGAGCTAAAGGAGAGAGCTCGTGTAATATGTGAATGCTCTGTAGAATAAATGCGAGAAAGTTAGAGAGGAATGAAATAAATGATCCCATTTTCACAACTTCCAGTTCCACTGCGAGAGTGACTCCGCTCGCATGAGCATGCACATACACACCCTCCAAAATGTTGGATGAAAGTCTTCAAAACCGATGTGAGAACGACGTAGGGTTGAATGAATGACGGGAGAAGGAAGGAGAGTTTTATCAAAAGGAGGTCACAAGTTTGGAGTCGATGTGGGGGTGGGGTACTGTGAGACATATCTGACTCCATAGTCCGTGATATCTGTGGTTAGTATGTTACACTCGCATATATCCGTATGGTAGATATACAACTGCCCTGTAGCAGAGCAAATGCGAAGTACGGGAAAGTTTGACGGTGAAATTGTCTACTTCCTTACTTTTCCTACGCGTACTTTACGTGAGGAACATACCTTGGAAGTGGCGCATACGTTTGTGAAATCAGCGTCAAAGTTGATGTTTCTCTCAGTGTGCTCGTATAGGAAAACTTGGGGAGGGGAGAGCGGGTAGGAGCTCTATTCCATTTATGTGTGTGTATGTATATTACAAGCATGTATTTCTATGTGCATATGTACTAAGAGCGATCCTGAGATGGCAGTGCTTGTGTGTGCGTGGACTGGGGAAAAGTCAGGGTTGCCGGTCCCATTCCAGGTTCTAGGCATCCCGGACGAGTCCCCGCCTTGCACCACTCCCGGGGAGCCAACTGGAAGGACGCCCGTCCTTCAGAGGCTGAGATCCGAGCTGCGCCCTAGCCTTCCGTTCCCGCCCGGCCCACACGGTTTACATTCCTCCGTCGGTAGCCTCACTCTCTCTGGCCCCACGTTCCCTTTTATCAGGCCAACAAATTGGTCACTGGTTCCTGGCTTTGCGTTTTCTTAACACCACACACTACCTTGGCATTCTTGAGAGGACTGGGGAAAAATTCAACCCGGTTTACCTATAGCTACCGCTCCCACTACTATCACTACTGCATACTTGATTCCCACTCTGTTTCCCCCTCCGTTTTCACCATAAATTCCATATTTTCTTCCCCAATCAAAACAGTTTCGAATTCATTTCCTCCTCCTGTACATATACCGTAACTTCTACTCCTCTCTCGCCTTCATCTTCTTCCCCGCCGTCGTCGATTCTCACACCCTGATCATACTCATCATTCCGCCTGTTTATCCGTACCTCTCTCACTATCTCTTTACTATCACTAATTCTCCTACTACTAGTACTAATACGACCCTCATCATTCAGTGACTGTAGGTGTATACAGATATTTTAAGCCTGGATAGAAAATTATTGTACATTTACTCACCTGTGATTCTCAAGAAGGAAGAGAGCAAGAAAGAAAAAAAGTATAGCAAACAAGATTCATCTGTGATCTCCATGGAAAACGTACAGTATAATATTCGTTAGAGTTAAAACAAGAGAAATCGTATAAGGAAGCTTTGGAATCTTCCATATCAAGATCATAATCATCACAACCTCTGGAATCAGATAGTTGGGATTTGCGGAACAGTTCCTCCACCCACCCAGTCGAGATATCAACGAACTTGACTGTGAACCGTGGGATTTTTGACAACCGGCAAAATTAATCGATTCGGGGTTCAAAATTTTGGGTCGCTACGCGACTACTGGAATAGCCGTGTAGGACCCTACATCAACGAAGTCTCGAGTAAGTACCAGATTTCCTTTACATTCTACAGACATAGTTCCTACACCTGCCACACAACTCTTAACGGATAGATTATTAGTCTGTAGCGCTTCTGTTTTATTTTCCGCTTCCCTCCAATAATCCAGAAGGCGAAGGTAATGTAAGTCTTTGAGCATTGGGAGTTAGAAGAAAAGAGACTCATGCGTGTGTGCATATCCCCAGCGTTCCCGCCGTTCCTTGTCCAACCCCCTCCGAACAGCCCCACGCATCCCTCGCATCTCGAAGAGAATACCCGCGTTTTCAGCAATAGAAGGATGGGGAAAATTGGGACGATTTCACTAAACTCACCTTTAGAACACAGTTACGGTGACTGGCCAAAGCAGTTCCATGCGTCAGGTTCCGTGTTGGGGGCAGTCTGTTGGGTATGGATTATACTTGCTGCTTGTGAGACGTGGTAGAAAAACAATGTTGGATTGGGCAGCATATATCTCATTTCCGTCATGGAACGAGCAGAACGTAATTTGTGTGACGAATGCGCGGCTTTCCCCATGAGAAATAATGGGTCGGAGAGCCAACACGTGTAGGTGTACGAAGCAATGGTAAATGAGCCGAGAAACTCCGAGAACTCCGAGTGACTCCTCTCAACCACCACCATAAAGTTATGCAGTCCGACTTGATTAACCTGAGAGTCGTTCCATTTGAGTGGACATAAAAGTATGTCTGGCTATGCCTTGGGGGGAATTGAAATGGATTATTTCTATTGGAAGTTCCATAATTTGTACGATATATATACTTGTATTTGTATGCATATACATATATATATATATATATATGTATAAGGCTTTATGACTGCGGTAAGCGTAATATTATATGCTCCGTATGCATGGATGACTGGGCGAACATGCATGCACATACAGATATTCGCGGTTGAATAGTTTGGGGGAACTGGTGAGGGATACCAACTTGAGGATCGTTTGATTAGGCACGAAATAAGTTTTCCAAGAGACACGTGCGCTGTTCACTAGTCTGTGTGCCGGGTGGAGTGGACGGGAAAAGTGAGGACTGATAGGGATCATTGCAGTGCTGGCATAAATGGCCCTGCGGTAGTCATATGTACACATGATCCAGGGTTTTTTCCAAAGCGGCCCCAGCAGTGTCACTCACACTGCGGGAGGAGGAGGGGATATACCTGCGAGCTTGATCTGAGGCAATGATATAGGATTGTAAGGGCTAGCCCTTTCCTTCGAGCTCCTAAAAGGTAACCGAACGTGTAAGAGTTAAAAGTAGGAGGGAGATTGTGGATCCTCGGGTGAGGGTTACATATGTGCTGGGTGTAACATTAGAGTTGTCCAACTTTCCACTCGTTTGTTCACATCTCATACGGTTAGTTTACCAGCCAGTTGGTCAATGACTCCCACAGTATGTCCGGAAGGACGGTGGGATATGGACTTAGATTAACTGGCTCTTGGCTTTTCACGGTTCATTCTTGGTTAAATCCCATTTGAGTGAGGTTGAAAGGAAAGACTCTTGATCCCTTCACTTATGGCTGATTTAACCAGAAATCCTATTGACCACTCCGTCCGCCTCGGATCTAGTCCCCTTTAGCTCGCGTGTAAAGTCAATTGGACTATTATACGCACACGATTCTGTGAAAGCAGGGTTCGAGGATCACCACCACCACAGTCATCATCATCATCTTCATCATCATCATCTAGTGATCTCTATCATAGTTGGACATAAAACCCTCCAAACCGAACCCCCATGTATATAATATGGAGGAAGGAATCTCGTGTAGCATCGGCTATTAAGGCTGAGAAACTAAAGCTCAATTACGCAGCCTAGGCCATTCACACCGTCGCCTACTTTTTCACTATCACGGAATCTAGTAAAAGTACCACCGTCATCATTTCGTCTTGAGCAGGAGAGAGAATAGTGCGACCTTATTAGGTAACCCATGGAGAAGGGCTATTATGACGTCTCTTGTGCGTGTACTGGATGATGTTACACTTCTGCCCTTTCCCGAGCTCCAAGCCTTGCCACAACGGGCAGGGCTTATATCCAGAAATGTTGTATATATACGTATGTGTTTCCGTTTGTTTAGTAGCCAATATACTGCGTGTAAGTTGGGACCCGTACCTTACGGTATGATTTTTCATTTTCTGGATCGGGAGCAGGCGCAGTAAAAGTAATCTACTTCTCCTTCCTCCCAGTGAAATAATTTACTTTCCCTAGTGGGCTCTATCATAGCTTTTGAATTCTAATGGACAGTTGTAATCATCTGGGAAGTAGAGTCATAATTTTCAAGTCAGACGCAGCGCAGTGGCCGGTCTCTATGTCTGGTGTCTGTCTAAAAGTCGCCAAAATGAAGGGAGAGAGAGAGACAGGGAGAGTTGAATTGGGAACGGAATAAATTATCAAAACAGGAGTTGAGAGTGTGTGTGTGTGTGTGTGCAAGAGCGGGTGGGCTTACGCCGACATGTGTGCGGGTCTGCTGGAGAGAAAGGGTGTGCGATGGTGAAATGTTCGGGAGGAAATGTGAATGTAACTAAATTTCGTCGTGATTCCCCACAGAAATTCTCATTTCACTCACAACAGGGGGGTTCTGGTGTGCCATCGACAGGGATGACTGGATCGTTACCGCTAGAATTTCTTATTCCTCAACCACCCGGGATTTCTCAGCCTCTTAGTCGCCATCATCATGCTTATATGTAGCTCAATATACATACAATGATCCTAGATAGGGTAACCCATCCTTCTAAACAGATTGCGCACTCTTTTCCCAAGGTGATTCCATTTCACGTTCAATCATAACGGTAGGCATCATCGTCATTCCGAATGGGCCTTAGCAACGTATAGATTCGAAAGAAAATCCTAATGATACAACCTGGACTTTTACTCCGTCATCATTTAGTTCGATTTCCCTCTGTTTGCAAAATATCGGAGGAGTGAAGAGGCTCACTGGACTGAAAAACAGAAGAAAAATGGCAGTACAAATGCAATGGTGGAACAATGCTGGGGGATACAAGCGCCCGCGTCCGTGGGAGCAAAGGAGCTCATGCATTTTAATTAGGCTTATACTGAGGAAAACTTTCCACGTTCACCTCTCCTGAGACCCTGCCTTTATTTCATTCCATCCGCCCGAGCGTGTAGATATGCGTCGCTCCGCGCGGGAAAATATTTAAAACCTCTACCATAGCTTTGTCGAATTTCCAAGTTGAATTTGGCCTCATAGCATGCGTAAAGAGAGAAGTCGGCGGTCGGATGTGGGCTGGTGCTGCTGGAACTTTGGGCTCGGAGTGGGTTTTGTGTGCGTGCGTGTGTGTATGCATGGGTGTGTGCATATCTGGGCGTGTGCGTATATATGTGCGTACATCTGGGCGTACGGGTGTGTGTGTGTGTGGGTTAAACCTCAGAGCCTATGAGTGAAAATCCAGCGGACATACTAAGCTATGGCCCGGGGAAGCTTTATCCTTGTACGTGCTGCTTAGACTTGATTTCTCTCTACTTTGCATGCGTACCAACTTGGCATTTATCTCAGTTCCCTTTGGTAAATCTTAGACACTTGATCCTCCTCCTTCTCTCTCCCTCACTCGCACTCGCTCTCCCATACTCCGTATATACTCATCCTTTGCGGTTGTCATCCAAATGACGTCTCTAATCTCCACCATTCCAAGATCCTTGAAAAGTTAACATCCGTCCAGATCACCACCGCCATCATGAAGAGCACTATGAGTTCTTTAATTATTAAATACTCCCCCTTAGTTGATCATGTCACTTGCTGACTTACTATATATGTCACTCGTCCTAACTTCCACCCCGTTTATATTTCAAAACGCCATGAATGACATTGTGATGAGGATGGGATTGAGCAACATGTGTGCGTATGTGGACGTATTTATGTACACACATGCATGTGTGCGAACTTACGAACGTCTAAAAAAGGAAACACTTGGCAGTATGAGCGGGGAATAACTTCCCTTATTTGACCTGGTAGCGCACACAATGGGAATGGTAAGGGCAAAGCGGGAGTTAACACAACAGGGACAACAAAGGAGACGAGAAAAGTTGAGCGGATGAGTGTTTGTGATGTGCCTTCCCAATTCCTTTTCTCATTGTACATCTACACTCCTTACATAAGTGTACATGTGGGCGACCCCTCCTGTCCCAGCCCCTGTGCGTCCTCCATGAGTGGTACATATGCATACATTACGTGCTCACACGTCACACATGTACACATATGAAATACGCATGAACCCTCAAGCGTAGTCGTAGTGATGGAGGGAAGAGGGTGAATTCCTCTGGGAAAGGTAGACAAAAGTGAAAGTGACAGTTAGGCTGGAGAGAGGGGCTAGTTGTTACATGTGTGGGGACAGGCATGTATACACATTCACAGTAGGAGTGAAATAACATTTGAATCTCTATGGCATGAGTTCGGGACTGCAGAGACCGTAGACAGGCGTAGACTGAGGGAGAGAAAGAGAGGAAATGACGGACGAAACTTGGGGTGGTGGAACCATTAGATTATCTTCCAGCACCCCGTCGCTCCTCACGTCTAGTATCAAGCCTCCAACTCCTATTATGAGATCCGTATAATGGGGGACCACTACTAGGAAGTGTGAGGGAATATCCCTGGAATTCCCACATACAGCCGGTAACTGAACCTCGTCCTCCCCTGTAACGGTTTCACACGGCGGATGCTGTTGTGTGTGGTAGTTGGGCCGAGATTACACCACAAATTTTCCTCGAATTATTAGACTCATTTGAACTTGTAGTATGTTGGAATTTGGTTTCGTAATCAACATGACCGAATCCGTCCGTGTGGGTGTGTGTGTGTGTGTGTGCATATGTATTAGGTGGAGGCATTCACCATCCAAAGAAGTAATTAGAAGCTTCAAACGTATACATTGGGAAAGTGTCCTCGGATTTGGACCACTGGTTTCATTCCCTGTCTCGACAAGATGACTTTAGCTGGAGAAACGTAAATGGTTCCGCTATGCCTGCTATGATGGGTGGGTACGTGTGGTTCCGAGCTCTCTTGATGAAAAGGAGAAACCTAGGCAAGGATCAACTACTGTAGCCTCAGCCATGAGATCCCACCTTATCCGTCCTTCCTTTTTTCCTTTTTCATTCAATCTGTAGCCTTTCATATGCCTGTCATCTAATTAAATTATGATACAACTTTTCTCCACTCTTTTTATCTTCCCGCCCCCATACCGGCCCCCACTGCTCTCCCGCCAGCCGTTCCGCCCCTCCCCTCCGCCGCATAGAAATAAGAATAAAGTGAACCAAGATTTCCTACGTGAAATCCCTCAGCCTTTCACCCCTGGATTACTCTCGTCCTCTTCAATGTCTGCTTTATTGGCCCATGGTAATATGGCGCTAAGACCTGAGGCGCTCCCTCACTAGATTGCTTCTACAAGAAAGAGTTGAGGCTTCCAGTGGAAAATTCCCAGCTTCATATGAACACTTTTTTGTGCAACTTTACAATAGTGGATGACTGAGTCTCAAAATGACAGTACATCATCAATCCCTACTTAAGGGTCGGTATAGGGGCAGTCTGATCCATAATTTATGCAAATAAGAGAGGTTCATAAAAAATATGAGTGCAGTGGGAGGAGGATAAGGAACTAGTGCGAACTGGCTGAGGTAGAAGAGGGGAGGGGGGAATGCATCTTAAATATTAGATGAAATATTCTTAGCATCTCTGTGTGACTCACTGTGGTGCAAGGCTTTAACAAGGAAATTAAGTGCCTACTGCATCCACGCGGTGCAGTAGGAAGGTCTGAGGGGAAGCACACGGCCAGAGATGATGAGAGGCTGAGGAACCGGAGGGGCTATGGCTCTATGTATTTTTCACACTTTTTTCTCCATACTTGGCGGTGTCATAATGTATACATAGGGAATCGGGACACATCCGCACACATACACATTCACGCACCACTGCTACCGCAGTGTGGAAAAACAAAGCCAGGGAGGGGAGGGAGAGACGGCAGGGAGAAGCAGAGGGATTTTCTCTCTGATCCTTGGGGCTTTAGGAGAAGCGTGGAGAGAGAAACGCTCTTTTTTGCATCGGGAAATCAGCGGGTGTTCTTCCAATTATCTTGCTAACTCCTCACATGTGATGACATTATGCTCACGAACCGCCCCGGCAAAGGCGAACCGAGTACGGAGGGACGGGAGCGAGGATAGGTCTGAGCGGGCTTCCCTCTCTCACTCACTCGCTCCCACCATAATACTTTTGCATAATTTAGTGTTATTGTCCGTCGTCAAAGTGAGCTTCTCCACTATTCCCTGTACACCCACAGTCGTGGTCAGCAGTGGTAGTAAGGAGCCATTTTTGCACATAAATGTGAGTGCCCGAGCACTACCGTCCCCCCTTTGGCACCAACATATTCGCTCCTATTTTACTGCAGGGAGGGAAGCATGCAGGAAAATTCCCACTTATGTCCACGTGAGTGTGTGTGTGTGTGCGTGTGTGTGTGTGTGCTTGTGTGTGTGTGTATGCGTTTCGTTCTCAAGGCAGGGCTTAGTCGTCACACATGGGTTGAGAGGATTGCTGATAATTGGTTGGGAAAATAGAGCCCGACTAAATAATTTGAAATTATCACTTGGGGGATGAAACTGGTCGGGAGGTCTAAATTATGGAAATACAAAGGGTACGTGTTGGGTAAAAACTCAAAATTGAAATTATCAATATTGGTACAAGAGGAAAATGCAGGAGTTTGGGGTGCGTAGTGATGTGTCACACAGCCGAACGGTTCAACCCTTCAGTTTTCATGGGTAATTAACGTGATAAAATTTACTTATCCTTCTCCAACTCCGTCAGCCAGTAACATGCTGTGCTACGTTTCCATCATCACACATGGATCTAGGCCCAGAAGCGCAATTTCTGTTCTCCTGGCGTCGCTGAATAACATCACATAGATTTCCTACAGAGCTCAAGCTTTTAAATTGCACAATTATTTCCCAGTCCTGTCCAAATTTAACTAGACTACACGCTCACATGCACACCGTCATGTTTTCATTTGTGGAAGGGAAAATGATGACTGGAGTGAAGTAAGGAGGGTGGATGTAGTCGGAAATGGATAGAGTGAGTGAGTGAGTGGGAGCTCGGGGAAAAATCTATGGAATACATTTTTGATGATGCCGAAGCCGGAGGACATTTTCCCTCTTTGGGTTTCCCTTGGTAAATTAGATTGGATTGACTGACTGTTTTTGGACAGGGAGGACAGGGAACTGGAGATTACTAGAAGGCATACAACACTCGTACGAGATGTTCAGTAGACAAACACCGAATTCACATACGCCCAACATGGGAACAAAATGGGATTCGCAAAGCTAATGAGACCTGCGAGAGGGAGAGAGAGAGAGGAAGTGAGAGAAACTGAACAACATCAAAAGCGGGCGGTCTGACTCTCAGGCGTCAGATCCGCTGTGGATATAATACGAAAAGAGGTTCCTACATGTAACCTGCATTCCAAGCTGGCGGAAAGTTATAGGTCCGTCCTGAATTTCTCACACCTCGCGGCGCAGATAAGAAAATTGATTGGATTCGCTCTCAGACAAGTTTGAGTTACAGCGGAGGAGTTTGTGTGTGCACCAATGTATGTATGTTTGTTCCAATAATGTATGTTTTCTGCATGTATATATCTGTCAGGTATTAGTCAGTTTGATAGCACACCTTCGAGTTGTCCGCCCACACACCTTCGTAGGCTGGTACAGTTCGGTTCAAACCGCCGTTGCTCATTTGCGGCGATTCTTATTTATTTAATTTATTACACTCTCCCTCTTATGTCACATCATAGATATGTCTATATATGAATAAATATATCAAAATATATCACAACTGTGCTGTTGGCATGTATGTGATTGGTATCACGCACAGATGCCCTTTCCAGTAGGATTCCAGGAGTAATTTTTTGAACTATGAATGCATGTGCCTGTGTGTGTGTGTGTGTGTGTGTGTGATTCAGAGACATTCCTCTAATTCATTCAATAAATGTCAAATGTTATTAAGGAGTGAAGGTGGCCATGGATTTAGAGGTTTTCCATTCCGTAGTAGGCAGAGCTATATTGTCACGGCAGGCTCATGGCTGTTTTTGAGACCTGGAATAAGACGACTTACTTCAACTTCTCCACACTCTCTTTGGAATCCTACGCTTTCCAGAATTCTCACTCAATTGCATCACACCGTTCATCGTTCCTTACGACCGCAACTATGTATTTTGCCCAACATAGCCTCGCCAGGATTCCGGAGTGAGACGAAACGCTGCAAGAATGCTAATGAGTTGGAAATAGAAGTGAGCTCCGCCTAAGACTAATTGTAAATGAATGGAACGAGCTTTCACAGATATTCGAGGTCGGCGTGGGAGGAAGGCTACAAAACAGTGAAATGTAACAAAGTCATGGGCGCATTGAGTGGTAGCTAAGTTGGTTCGTCTAGGTGATGCTGCCACGGTGGGGAGTTATTCCAGTCTCAGTTGCTGCCGCAGCCACGGAAGTTTGCGAGTACGGGAACTGTGAGGTCTAGCAAAAACTTTTTACCTGGCCAAACAGAGAGAAAGAGAGAGAGAGAGAGAGAGCAATAGCGAGAGAGAAGGAGGAAGGGAGAGGAAAAAAAACTTATGCTCGTTTGTTTCCCTTGTGGGAACGGGGTCCGCGTCGGCACATGTAGCTATCGATCAGAGACGCAACCATCTAGGCAGGCACTTGAGTTTGAATTCAGGCTACTTCGTTCCCTCTATATTTTTCTGTCTCTCTCACTCTCCCGTGCTCCGTCGTCGTCTCCCACCATTATTTCACCTTTCCCTCCCGTATCCTCCCGCACACTGTGTCCTGTGAATATGATGAATGTACCTCGGAAGCCTGAAAGAAAAACCAAGTTTTTCGTGCATGCCCTTCTCCAACACGGCCACCACTTGGAGACGCTACTTCTACTTCTATGACTACTACTGCTACTACTACTGCACACATGTGTAGATACGAGGTGGTTCATCCTACGTCAAGGAAAATTTAGCCCGGTGCTTTACCAGTTCGTCTTAATGTACCGCTAATATAAATAATATATCAGGTTTTCTTCCCTTATATGTGTGCGGCGAATACACTCTTGGTGTAGCCGACTGCTCAGAGGGAAAGGAGCGAGCGGTAGAGGAGAAAGAAGAAGAGCAAAGAGCGTAGTTCGTCTACGTCAACAATGTTTTATTTATATAGCCAGTTCCTACTGCCTTCTGTCTATTCCGGCGTGCAATTTGGACGGGAGAGTGAAGCGGACGCCGCCACCGCCACCACCGCCGCCACCTTCGTCGTCCTTCCAGTTGCTCCCATAATAATACGCCCGCCTCACAATATGAGCTTAAATAGACTCTTATGTACGTCAGTTTGTGTCCAGCAAGTACGAGGTTAGGTAGGAGCGAGGAGTGTAGATGGGTATAGCCGCCAGAATCGAGCCAAGCAGCTCTTTGCGTAAGTGAGCCGGTTGTATATGTAGCTAAAAGTAAACTTTTCCTAATGAAAGTTCATGTGGGGGTGACACGAGATCTATAAAAGCACACATGGGTTCACATCTACACACACACACACACACACACACACACACCCATACACACACCTTTCAAAGGACATACACACACATGGCTACACGCATCCAGACGCATAAATGGAAACAAACATGCGCTCACATTCGCCTTGTAGTACACATCGGTCTACCCACCGGAAATACATGACACAGGCACACGCAAGGGCACACATGAATTCCTTACATTACAAAACTCTATGGCTACTCCTCGCATTCTCACCCGGACGAAACCTCTGCTCTCTACACACTCAACTTTTCACATATGCATGTACACGTAGAAACATTATATTGATTCTACCTTACTTTCTGTACAACCGGAGACCATAAATAGCCTTAGCTAATAACACAGAAGAGAAAGAGAGAGAGAGAGAGAGAGAGAGAAATGAAAGCTCACTCACATGGTCCTTACGGCGATGACACGGGTGTGTACTGGGACTACTCTCACAATATGCTTACCACTCAGATCCACTTTATTCTGTACACATTAGCCTGCCCCTGTAAAGACCCCTTGCTCATAGAGAGGTTCATACAGTAGCTACACTGCTGGAAACAACTTCTTCTCCGCTACATATATGTACTCAATATAACCGCTTCAAACGATCCACTATTGTCTCACTCATATCCTTGGCCATAATCCTATATCC
>WJFA01000984.1:0-26118 GCA_009870155.1 Pseudobourletiella spinata | reverse complement strand
GACAGGGAAAAGCACACAATGACATCCATCTTAACTTTTACAGGAGAAAATACAGCAGTGTAAATGCTTTAAAGGAACTTTAAATCTTCCTCGCTGTCCCGTACCTCCTATCTCACGCTATCCGATGTCCCAGTTTGGTACCACCACAGCATAAGTGACTGTCACCACCACTATCTCACACTGCCCCATGGGGTGGTGAAAGGGTGTGTGCGTGGAAGCATCATGCACTTTTGGTGGTCCAAAAAAAACACGGAGAGGAGAAAGAGTAGGGGGCCATGCTTCCCAATTCAACTTTTTCATATACAAACCCGTGGATCCCTGTCTTTCTTGGCAGAGTTGAGGCGTGGAAATGCACTTGTTCGGCTCCATGTTATACCGTCACCGGACTCAATTCCCCACAATGGGTTTACCCGGACAAAAAGATGCAACAAGGCCGGGAAACTTGTTCCACAACTTGTCTCTCCATTTCAATGGAGAAAGGATGTGGAGAGAGCGGAATGGACGGCGTGTGTAAGTATATTCCTTGTATAGGGAAATAGTAGGGCAGGAGTGGGGAACGGTTCACGGGAAACTCGATGATCTCCTTGCCTCACACATGCAAACACCACACGCGAACACAGTCATTTTCAAGCGTAAAGGAGGGATTTTTAACGATAGGCCCAAGTTCTGAGAGAGAGAAAACGATCATGTAAAAAGGAAGAAAGCCATACGTTCCCTTCGAGCTATCTCACTATATATAGCTCCCTTCCGCAACTAGCTCCTTATAGTTTTAGACCTCTTCAAAGTTGTGCCCCGACGGTGGTGGCGGCGGTGGACTTTTTCCTTGATAAACCAACGGTATGCGTGTTGGGGATCATTGCTGGAGATTCAAGTGGGTACACCACGAGAGACTATAGGGACGGTGGCACGGGCTAGGAAAACAGGAAGTGCCGAGGGCAAGGCAAGTTTTTGCTTACATACGAACCTTTACAGTCATGTCACAGCCCTAATCTGATTCTTCTTCTTCTTCTCTCCTCCTCCTCCTCCTCCTCCTCCTCGTCCTCCTCCTCTACGTTCTTATGCAATTGAAACTGAATCCCACGCAAATCCTTCCAAGATTTCCCCATAAACACCCCGTACACCCCGTCTACCGCTTCCTATCCACCACGGAAGGGACAAGGATTTGGGAAATTAATAATGATGGAGTGCAAGTTAAAACCCCCAATTTTTTGGAATAGTTCTCTATTGTTTTTGGAGAACTTGTTGAAAAATGTGAAAAAATTAAATGTATTGCAAAGGGGTCAGACTTGTTTTCTCCGTCCCGAAGCTCCATTAGGGAATGAGACCCTGTCAAATGAGAGCCTTAATGACTGGAGGACTCAACTATGTGGTGAACACAGTGAGGCGTGCACGGAGCTCCTTCTCCTCCCTTGTTTTTAATTGAGTAAAATTAAGCAAGTGAAAAAAGGGGAATTCAAATCGGAACATTTTCACAGGATTTCCACTCGTTCAACCAGAAACATTTGGTTCACTTGGCTGGGTGTAGTCTTATACGGCCGGCAGGCCGTCGTACATGCCTCAGTTTATACATAGTCAAACGGTCTGTGAGGAACAGGACGCCGTAGGATAGGGAGGACTTCACTGAAATACAGAGGTACGACTACTATAGTTTTTACCAAACAAAAAATCTAACCAATAGTTATAATTATGACAACTTGCATACCTATAGCAGCCCGTCCTTTGTCTTCCATCAGCCTCCATCTCTCCTTGTGTTTGTCTACTTTCATAATTTCTCTGTGAGTGTACAAGTGAGTGAGTAAGTGTGTGTGTGTGTGTGTACGTTTGTGTGTGTGTGTGTGCATGTGTGTGTGCGACAATATTGCAACCTCATACTGAAGGAACGAAAAGGGTACGTACTCCCTTATGAATAGCTATATTCCTGTGTAATTGCTATATTCCTATGGAATATATATTTCAGTCTGCATTACATTGCGTATACTTTATGCACACATCAATAATACTATATGGGGGTGCGCTGTGTGGGGTTGATACAGTTGTAAAAATCTGATGGTTGTTTGAATGAGCGAGCAATTAATTTTTGTGTAAAAAAGTATCTCGGACTTCTTAAGTTAGCCCAGATTTTCCCCTTGTCGTTCCCCCTCTTCCCTCCCTCCTATGCATTACCTATACATGTACTCTGCAGTACACTTATCCTCCACTCCAGAGATCCTCGCAAGTGGGTACGCATACGTACGTACAAAGTGTCTCCTTTTCCGACAGCCATGGAGGGAAAGGGTTGGAAATAATAGAACGAGATTGTTGGGCGAGAGGGAAGCGGGGCTATAGATCCTCCTACTGGAGAAACATATGGAGTAAACGGGAGAATCACACCATGCAAAGTGTGCACATACTTCTTCGGCACGATCACAACTCCACGTAATGATCTGTGTACGTGTTTGCGTGCGAGTGCGTGTGAGTCTCCGTAAATGTGTGTCTGTGCTAATATGTATGCGTGCGTGTATGAGTCCGTGTGCTTGTACATAAGTGCAAGTGGTTGCGTATGAGTACATGTGTGCATATCTGTGGCCATTGTAACTGCAAAACACGTACATGGATTCAGGGAACAAGGAAAACATGGATGATTCGGGCTATGATTGTAGTACGTCTGTCGGCTCAAGCTAAACTCACACGTGGATTCTCACATATATACTTTCATGTCATAACGCAGGCGTAAATATTGACAGACGGACACGCACTAGTGTAAGCAAACACTTGCACATGTAACATATTTCTTACCCTGTGAAAAACTCTGGCAATCAGCCTAGTAGGACCACATGGTGGACAAACAAAAGCCCAGGCCCGGCACTCAAACCGCCACAGCCAGACTGCCAGTAGTCTTATTATGTACTCATATCATCCAACATATCCACGCCTAGTGCAGTGCACAAGGGGGAGGAACAAACAAACTATTAATTCAACCCGCCTAATTTTCTCCAAGCCCACAAGGAAATGATACTACAGCGGAGCCAAAGCTTGATGTAGAAGAGGTTTGGAATCATACCTGACTTTCCGTGAAAAATGCATACATGTATATACATGTAGTGAACGAGGGCCAACAGGTATGCAGATCACTTAGCCCCACTGAAGTTGCAGTGTTAAGGGTATGGAGGAACAATGGGGACATGTGAGCCAATTAGCCGGTTGGATCCTGGGCATGTGTTGGTGCTGACGAGTGTATCTCTCACAGTCAGCATGTGAAGAGTGGATACGCACGTATATGGCTCCGTTATGAGTTTGCTTGTGGACGGGAATTTTTTCGGGGGGTTTTCAGCTAATTCTCCTTCCCTCCAATTATTCCCATAACTTAACCAGATCCTCATCTACCTTTTACATAAACGTCCGTATGGGTTGAAAAATTGCTCTGATTTTGAAGCCAGTTTGTGAGAACCCCTCCCCCTTCCCTACTTCTCTGCCATTTCTTATTCTTTGGCTCACTGCGTACTTGAGGCACGACAGGGGTACATCATCGTCTAACCCTGAAGAGGCAGCAGGGGCATTTAGTATACCAACCACCACCACCAGTACGACGACGACTACTACCTTGTCTCTGTATTATACAACAAGGTTTCCTTCCATTCCCCTAGAAACAACGAACATGGCATGGTGGTGGTAGAAGTAGTAGTGTAAAGAGGAAAAGCAGGGGAACATGAACGAGACCAGCTCCGCGGAGCTGTGAGTATAAGAGCCGGAGAGGGCGAGAGAGAGAGAGAGACAGGGAGAGAATTAGAACCCGGGAACAGAGTGAGTTGGGAACTGAACCGTGAGACGCAGAAGGAATGGATAGAGTTCTCGAGAGCTGGCAAATAATTACCATACATCCAGGAGAATTTTCTCAGGGAGTGCACTTAATCCGCACCAGATATACCGTACAGTCATCAGGAGCGGGCGTGGAGTCACTATACCCACGGTACTAT
Source organism: Pseudobourletiella spinata (assembly GCA_009870155.1). Classification (NCBI taxonomy): domain Eukaryota; kingdom Metazoa; phylum Arthropoda; class Collembola; order Symphypleona; family Bourletiellidae; genus Pseudobourletiella; species Pseudobourletiella spinata. The sequence goes on along the minus strand of WJFA01000984.1, from coordinate 22,165 downwards.
ACTACACATGGCACTGCTGTACGGCCCCAAAACCAACCCATGCATTTCTGTAGCTTGTGTGTGTGTGTGTGTGTGAGACGGCGGCGGCGGACCTAGCCAGCATGGTGGTAGTATGTTGTGAGCGTGAGGATGTCTTAGCAGGAGCGTAGTGGAAGTAGTAGTAGTACTACTCGTCGCAGTGGTACTGGTACGACTAACAGTAATATGTGCCCAAATTCTGTCTCTCATTCTTTCAGTGGGAGTCAGGAGTCTCCTTTAAAAGCAAACTAACAACCCTTGTTACCCTACATCCATCCTTTAACAGGAGCTCAAACCTTTAACAGAGAGTATCCTTAACCAGCTCAGACATTTCATGGCATTTCCATATATGGGGTGGGTGCGTGGGAAACAGAGTACTGTGTCTATGCCTTATATATGTTGTGCCAGAGATCACTCATTACACTGTCTTCGCATGCATTATATAAGCCATAACTAAATGTGCTCCTGTTTGTCTGTCTGTTGGCTTCCATCCTTGCATATTAAATGCGCCCTGCATGTCTGAGTATTTGCCGAAGTGGCGTAAACACACACACACACACACACACCCACCCACACATGCATATGTATACATGTACACACACATACACTAACTATACCACCAACAACGGTGGCGGGTCCCCGCCACACACGCATGAACTAAGAGTATGTGTCGAGCATTAATTCGTTATTTGGATTGATGAAGACGTATATTCAGATCGTTCCGGAGCACACCGCATACCATCCGAGTGCTTAGTCTTATTATGGGGAAATGTGTGTCGTTATGTATAATGTGTGTGTGTATGCGTGGGTACACACATACACCATTAGGGATACGTGGCAAAGACTACGATTTCAGGACTATGCATTAATATTTCTTTGCCTCGGCTTTAAGTCGTTACTGGGCGCGCCACCACCTCTTATTTTAAGACAGAACAAGAGGAAGAAGACATATAGAGGGAAGTGAGGGAAAGGGAGGGAGTGGGGGAGAGCGAGAGAGAGAGAGAGAAAGGGAAGATCCGAGAAAATCCTCGTGAGGAAAAACAATGCCGAGCATGGATGACATAAGAGTCCGACGTGTGTTTGCCCGAGTCTTCCATCCTCTGCTCTCTCTCTCTCTCTCTCTCTCTCTCTCTCTCATCCCGTACATGCCTGTTCGTGTCACCATTCCCGGCCTCCTCCTGTGTCATCCTATAGCCGTCATTTTAAATCCACCCTTACTAATTCCTACCTACAGGACGCTTTACTCCCCGGACCCTCATCAAAATCCCCCAAACTTCCTCATATGCTGGCACATGAGGTCAGAGCTGAGGGTCTCTATATAGCTCATCTCATTAAACCCACCAGTAGTGCTCCCAGCACTCCGTACCCAACTCGTACCCTTCACCTTGTTGAGACTCGCAGCCACTCACTCAAATCCGAGATTTCTTCACTTTATCTACACTGGGACAGCCAACACACATTCACTTGGCACAGCAATAACGATAGCTATCCCCAGATGTGGAACAAGAGTCGCTAGGGACATGGGGTGAGCCGTGGCGGCTGCGGCAGCAGCAACAGCAGTGCAAAATCAAATTAATAATATTCCACTATCACTTTTTCCACAAAGAAAACCTACCTAACCCCTTCCCCACCCTCAAGGTTAAGCATTGCATTTCACGCTCGCGTAAATGTCCTAAGCTGTCGGACCTGCTCTGAAAAATGTATACTTATAGAGTTACATATTGAAGGAGTATAGATCTACCCTATCTCCATAAGCTGGCTCAAAGTAGGCAAGCTCCATCCGGGGGAAAGGGATGGAGGGGTACACAGTGGCTATGTAATAGGATATCCCGAGTGCGACTGTGAGGCAGTCCGCCTCTACCAAGATATATATTTCAAGCCAACCGGCGGGTCGACGGACAATTAAGTGCGGAGAGGTCATGAATAATTTTAAAATCTGCACAACAGTTATACACCCACCCATACTCCTTGACAATCATATTGAATTTAAATCGGACATGGTACCGCTGGAAAAATCCCTATTCAGCCTGCATAACTAATGAGTGTCTATGCATAAGGAGCGTCTCCGCTCCTGGGCTCCGTGATCTCTCCTCCCTCTCTGCCTCTGGTTTAGGCAGAATCCATGGCCGAAGGGCGCTACCTCCACATTTTGGAGTACAGAGAAGTCTACGGTTGAAATAGTTATGTATATGCATATAGCAACATACAAATGAGGAGCACAATGTCTGATCCACATTATGCATGTGGATGTGTGTGTGTGTGTGTGTGTGTGTGTGTGTAGGTTTGTGGGTGTGTAAAGGCACCTCTCCGTGTCTCCTTCCGTTTCGGTACTCACCAGCACTTGCCCAGATCCAGCCCAATGCCCTTCCGCTCAATGTTTCTGTTGCTGAACCAGGAAAAAAAATATGTGGAGCCAGTGAGATAATTTCATAGACAGTTTGTCACTACCTCGGACTTCTCGTTGTTGAGGAACAAGTACATGCGTGGGCTGTGACGGGTGTTGGACTGTTTTCGGATTAACACCGAATGCCGAAAGGGGGAGGGGGGCTGGGGATGGGGAGGTATACCAAGATCGAAGCCTCCTTTCTCCTACGTAATACTACGGGTTGCTGTAATGCAAACATCCGATTCGCAAGAAGCCTTAGTAGCATGTGTGGGTTGTTGGGAGAGAGTCAGAGACACACACACGTAGTGTGAGAGAGAAGGAGAGAGAAAAGCATATACACGTGAACACACGACTCCCCGAATTACTTTTGCATTAATTTCTTGCACACACAACGCAACGTTTCTCATTTCCATTTCCTTCACTTCATTCTCTCGCGGAACAAAACCCAACTCTCACTTTTCATCTCGGAGAAAAGCAAAACTCACAGTTTCTCCTTCTCCCGCGCGCTTTCTCTCTCTCTCTCTCTCTCTCACACACACAGGAAAGCTCACTTGCATATGTATGATGCAGTATGCAGATGTGCTTGTTAGGTGTGTACAAATTCCACCAACTGACTCTCACATTGTATTTGTGAACACACTACTAACTCCCACTCTTCTTCCTCCTACTGTCTGGACTACTTCGTGCTAGTCTCAAGCAGACTGCTAAGGGTTCCATTCCTACTTTATACATATGTACAAATACGCGCATACATATATACGTATATTATATATATACATATGTATGTGCAGATGTAGAATAGAGCAACATGCGTGTGTGTATATGGAATGCACAGAGGGTCGTAGAAATTGACTGCAGTGGAGAGTACACATTAAGCACTGTGGCGGAGCCCTTTGGTCCCTACGTGTAGCTAAAGTTTCTATGTATTGGAAGGAGGACTTTGGAGGAATCCGGGAATTTATATTCAGGAGGAAAACGGGTTTTCAAATTGAACATGAAAGTACGAAAGTCCTCCCACCAGCTACGTAAGACAGTGGATGAGCCATTGCCATTGAGTTTGACGATGATTGGACACACTATGACTCGGAAGAGGAGTGAAAACGAACTGCCGGCGCGGGAGATTTACACAACAATTTCCCAGTCAGTCCAAAGCTCATCTGGAGCAGTGTACAACCAATAATTATAAGGTAATCAGAGTTTTTCATGAAAATTTCCTCCTCCTTATCATCACTATTATTATTGACGGAAAACTGTTACCAATGTGTAACCGAACAGGCTTGTCACCAGAGGCTACGCCCTCTGTTGGCATTCTAGGGCTAAAATAAAGCTTTTAGAGCATTAACTACATACGTGTGTGAGTATGTGGGAGATTTGACGTTCTCAGCTGGTATGCAGATCTTAAATAAATAATTGTGTACATAATGGTTAGAAATAATTCTTCCCTCTCTCTCTCTCTCTCTCTCGTTCCCATACTCTCCCGGTTTTCATGTAGTCTCACAGACGCTCTCACTATGTGCATTTATACGTGCTTGATGTATTCACATCTGAGCTCTCACGTACATCTCATCTACATACTTGAATGTTTCCCACTTGTCTTCCTCTCGTCTCCTACTCCCGCCCCCGTTTCATCATCTTGTTTAGAGAGAGGGAAAAGGTGTAACATTGAGTGGTGACTCGGTGTCTCCATGTAAATAGTGTACTGTATGTACGTCGCCCGAGATATTTCATTTACAATAGTAATGTAGGCGTGCATTTGCTCTTCTTCAACTTATTCTTAGAAAGTACATAAATTCTTACTTCTCCATCGGTGTGCACCGATGTGTCTTCCGCATTATTTTAAGGCTAAGATTACAGCTTTCCTTCTTAAGAGTTGCCACTCGTTCCTTCAGTCCCTGTCACTCATTTTGCCTTCCATCACCGGTCCATAGTTAGTAATAGTATACATATATAGTATTGTTGTAAATGTTTATATCTACATTCTACATGCATAACATAATTTTGGAATGTGGAACGTCTGAGGGCTTGCTGTCGGTACTTCGGTATATATAAATATGTATATGTGTACACGTATAAAGATGCATACATACACATTTCTCGAAATAATGAGCGACTCGGGGACGAGCAAATTTTCAATGGTAAAACAAAAGGCGCGGAGACGAGGTCGCCATTCCCATTCCTATTCATATTTAATTCTCTCTCCACTACGGTGTTGACACTGTTGAGACATGTGAACGAGCATTCATTTATACATAAGTAAAGGGCTCAGTGTGTACTCTGCGGAAGCCATAGGGTGGTTGGCGTGTGCCGGAGCAATAATAATTGCTTCCACACTCGTATCTTTTCCACTGCCACCACGTCACCACGGTACACAAGATCCTAGCACTACTGTAAAGCGACTATGGCGCGGAGACCATAATACTAGCGTGTGTGTGTGTGTGTGTGTGTGTGAGCCACTTCTTATAGTCACACAATCCTCGCAGATTCTTCACACTCAGATCCTTGGGGCGAAAGGGAGTATGTATACGCGTGCAGTCCATCTACTCCGTGCATCTTGAGACAGGGGATTGGACAGGACTTTGGCAAGCTCATAGTCAACGAGGCGTGTAGCTTGATCGAGGGTCGAGCTAAAAATTTAACAGCTGTCGCTAATGGCTACACATACCGGTCACGTCTTGCCCACGCGTGTGAGGATGATGTGCTAAGCAGTTCTTCCTACCTCTCATACATGATCTACACAACTTCAGGCTCAACTTGCCCCGGTAATGATGGTAGGGCAACTTTGAAGTCGCTTGAGCTGAGTTCAGACTGGACCAGACAGCATTTCTAATGTCAGCCTGTATCAATCTCCCGAGCTTGTGTACCTTGTGTAATGATTGAATTCGAGCAAATTTGGTTACCCTACACTGCCAACCAGTGCAGGAGTATGCATGGTTTCGAGCATAATGATGCATTTTTAATATATGTGTGGAGCTCTGAGCGGCCAAACGGGGGACGGGAAAGGGAAGTGATGTACTTTAAGAAGTGGTCCTGTTTTCGTGTCCACCATTTCATGAAATTTTGACTAAACGCCCTCCCTAAAATTATCCAACATCTTTCCTTTGCTTTTATTTTACTTTTTCCCGGGTTTGGGCTACAATTAACGAGGAAAACTTTTCCCTGCTTCCCTCTTTTACGCCTCTATCGCACAAGCTAAGATGTGTGTATGTGTGAGTGTGTGTGTGTGTGTGTGTGTGTACGTGCGTGAGTGTGTGACTATGTGGCAGTCCGTTAATGCCTTTTTCCCAAGTTGCCCTTATTGTTCCGCCGCGGCTCCCCCATATTACGCCAACACCACTTATGTTGGAAGAGCTAACCCCGTGTGCCAACCGCTCCAGCCGTACACACAAATACATGTAAAGGTTGTCCCAGAATCATATACTCTATTTCTTGAGTGAATACAATCCCACTCGTAATAAAACCCGTACACAACTCAAACGGGTTGACACACAGATAAGTTATAACTCCTTCGAGAGGTCCTTTGGTAAGTGATGAGTGTGGTAAGAGGTGAGTGATTCCATGTAACCAAGTTCGAAAGGTCATGTTATGTTATGGTGATAGCCATAAAATATACCAGTCGGATCAACCGAGGTTACTTTCTCGTATGATCCCGATTTGTCATTCTCCAGTTAAATGCAATGTTTTTTTGTTTACGATCAACCTATAAATTGTCACTTTGTGGAAATTTTATGAGCAGTTGGTGGATTTATAGCTACCGCTTGAGCCCACATTAAAATACCCTCAAAAAATGGTTTCTAAAGACTTCTTCTTGTAACTAGCTTGAAGATTTTAATCATATGTAACCAGCACACATGTAAAGCTAAAGTCAGAGCTCAAATTTGCTGTACTGGAAATAGTGGTGGCCCAAGTCGTGTGGATTTCATGTACAAAACGAATCGAGCATATGATTCTGGGACACCCGATACAAGGGTCCCTCGGTTTTGTCCGACAGTTGTTACAATTTCCATCCTACACTCAATGTTTCATGATTTTCTTAAGTTTCCATTAGTTAGCTATGCCTCTGATAGCCACGCCGGCTAAAGCATCAAGTTTTCATAGTGTACAATACAGCAATTGGTGATGGCAACGGAGAGAGTGTGAGCTGGAGCAGTAAGTGGGAGTGAAAGTCTGTGAGAGAAAAGGAGAGAGATGAGAAAGACCTGGGAGGAGAAGTAGAATGGAGAGAAAGATGGAATGAGTGAGAAGGAGAGAGAGAGAGAGAGAGAGGAAAGCCGTAGTTTTTAGTAGCTTTTGTTCTTATGTTAGTTTGCATTACTTGACGAAGGTGAAATGTGTACCAAGAAAATGGAGGCGTGTGCAACGGGAGACTACACTGGGTTTCACATAGTCGAGGAACGATGATGATGGTGCGGGGAGTATGCCAGAGGCAGAACACACGTAAATTTTATATTCTGCTACATCCTTGGTGAAGGACTCGTATTTTAGAATGTGCACACATTAAGATGGATTTTAGATTTTCACTCCAGGTCAGAATTACAAGTGCTCCAAATATTTAATGCCCCCTCCCTTGTCAAATAGCCACTATGTGTTTCCGGACCCTCCGCCAGCTCAAACATTTCCTCTATGGCAGTGAGTATATTGCGGGAGGTTGGAGCACGAGCTAACTGGTGGACATTTTGCAAGAAGGCTCTCTCTACTACACTTACTTACTCACACACACACACACACACACACACACACACACACATACACACACAATCCGCCCTCCTCATCATCGTATTATAAACACTGCATGTTATTCATACGGTCCTCTTCTTGCTTCCACACAGTGTAGTAAGAATCCCGCTGGAAGGAAACTCCACCACATGTAGCCGAGGGAGCTAATTAATAAGAAGGAGTCATCTACACGAGGAAAACTTCAAGTGGCGATCAGGGCTTGTAAGGAAATTCAGAGGAGATTTCAGTGCGAACCACCCTTGGTTGGGATGAAAAAGAGAGGACAAGTTCAACTCATCATAATTTTCATGTTAGAGACCACGGCTGCACTTGGAGCTGAGGAAGCAAAGCCGCGCAAAGCTTAAAAAAAATATAAGGCATTTCACAGTGCCCACAAATTATGCGGCCGACACTCTCCCCTCTTCAGCCATCTCGCTACTGTGAGGATGTAACACCTTTCGTTTTACCCCTAACGAGCACATGAGTCAGGAACACTTTTCACGTTCTTTGTCAGTTGAAAATTTTTGGATTTCTGAATCCTGCCTACACACCATACTGCTTAGTACGACACGATACACATGAGGTGAGCATGGCCATTGTATAGGGAACTTTTTACTTGTTACAACAAAGAAAAACGAATCTCGGAAACGGCTTATTACTTTTACCAGTATAGAAAAACGACACTGTCAACCGGTTGAAAACGAGGATTTTCAACGCATTTCACCTCCTCCCCGCTTGAATCTACGACATGTATCCTTCAACCGTGAACCATTTTGCCCTGACACCCTGTATTATTACACATAATAACTTTTAGGAAATTGCTAATATGCTCGTTCCTGTGTGTGCATGTGGTCTGGGAAGTTGAGCATTTGGATGTGGAGGGCCACTAAGTCATTAATTAACTCATTCTTTGGGGTGCCTCTTCCCAAGAAAATTATTCGGATTGAAGTGAAAAGAGGGGGTTGAATACCTGTAGGAACCGTATAGTTTGGTGATTGGTTACTGGATCAGATCAGATCGGAGTGGCTGTAGGTCCCACACACCTCGCGGAGAGCGGGCGCCGCTGGTTGGCGGTAGGAGATTCCTTGTTCAACCAAAGGTTTCCTTCTTCCTTCCAGTACATAATAGTCCATCTAATGCTGGTGAGAAGTTGGCATTGACACTACGAGCGTTGACAATGGTGTTTGCACTATTTTGTCTGTTGTCGCTCTCGTGGAACGGGCTGAGATACCGACGACGTGGAGATTTCTCACACACAAATGATTATAAAAGCCGTTGAGTGGCCGCGGTGTACATATAACAGCGCGGCAGTCATTTAGCCCGGCCACATGGAGTTTTGGGATAATATACTGACTCAAGAATGGATCATATGTGTGTCCGCTTTAATAATTGTGTAGGAGGGCTAGCTCCGGTCTCACTCATACGCATATATGTATTTATATACACACGTAGTGGGCTACTGCATTTTTTGTATGACTTCAATTGTTGTTTTCTTTGTCACCGAGTGTAGGGAGTACATGCATATGTTTGTATTTGAGAAAGAACTTATGTGTGTACGTCCGGGCGTGTGTAATGGAACTTAATGTCTGTCAAATATGATGGAAAAAGAGACGGGGCTGCCGGTGTGCTCTCTTCAAAGTCCCACACTATAGGTATGCACGTAGTCGTGGCCACGTTGAATTCACGCACTTGTAAACACACTTGCCGAGTAATTCACGGTAGATTATAAAACATTTCCCTCCCCTATATACTGAAGGGTATGATGGGATGACGGTATCAAAGTAGTCCTCTTCAATCTATTATCGTGTCCAACAAAATTCCTCTTTCTTCGGCGCACATCACATTATACTTGACGTCACTTCATCTTTATTATTATTATTCTGAACTTGAGGAGGAACAGTAGTCGTCGGAGCAGCGGGAATAATATCACTCTCATAGTTGACCATAGTTCATGGTACATTGTCAAGGACTCACAATTTACTGCCCATGATATGTGTCCGGCTAATTTTCCACATTCATTATTTGCTCAGCCTTCTCTCAGAGCGGCTCTGTCCCGCTGATCATCATGGCCACGTATATTCCATTATGATTGTCATCTCCTTTCCGCCCGCCTTCACACGCTCACTCGCTCCATAGTTCACGTGCTCCCCCGGCCTCACCAGGGTGAATCGGGACACAGCTGATGCGGACGCAAATATTTCTGAAATAAGTCTTCTTCCAGTTACGACCTCCAATCTTTCCCCCACTGCAATTTACCTGGAACATAAGAATTTTTCTGTGAAGAACACCCTCGTATTTATCATATACTCCCGGAACTCTTAGCAACTGAAAATCCTCCCCCGTCCCAATTTTTATCATGTGAGATCTAATAACTTTCTGTATAAAGTTACACTGGAGGATGAGAGCGTAGAGTGGAAAAGAGAGAATGAGAATGTAGGTGGAAACGTACTAGCGTGGGTATGTGGGGGAAGAAGTGACGGGTGAATTCACAGTTTTTTCTGTCCGTTCACTTGTTGCGCACTGGGAACTATGATCCAGAGATATCTTCCGGCTACTATAAAGCACTACTGTCTCCTACCGTTTGAGACTGATCCGCATCGTGATGGTTAAGCTGTGCTGTAGCACTTTAGAAAACTGATTGACTGAGGCACTTCTCAATGTCTTTCAACTGGTCACATGCAATCGTGCGCACACACACACAAACACACCGCACATGGTAGTCCTTCTCCAGATAAAGACTACGTGTTGATCCACTACAGTGACAGATTGGAACTGCTCTCTTGGACAACTAGTCAGATTCCTGCCGTGACAGTGCGTCTCCCCTATTATGACACATGAGGGTGAACGGGAAAGATTTTGTGAGCTCTGCCCCCATTAGATTATACAAACTTCCATAGGGATGGGGTGGTCATATATCGGGGAGATATATGGACTCTATATGTTCGTCCAAACTACAGTGAGGAAGGAAGACGAAGGCGAAGAAAATGCGGACTACAGGAGAAATAATACGGTGTAGATAAGAAAAACTAAAACAAAACAGTAAAACCATCGGCGCCTTCACACTCACCCCCATAACTATTTGAGACCAAGGTTTCCCCTTACGCACATTCACACACGCACACTTTTCGTAGCCTTTTCCATCTAATAACCGTACTTACTACTACAGCTACTACTACTACTACTACTACTAATACTACGAAAACGATTTCCCTTTTCATCTTATCTACTCAACTTGGTCAGAGCTAGCATAATGTTATGCGTAAATGGTCCATTACAAGGACTTTTCATTCTTATCCACAACCCAGGAACTCCACATACTCGTATCACTCATGTTATTATATTATAACTGTCAGTTCGTGATTCTCCAGAGTGTCTCAAGGAACTAAGGAGTGCAATAAAATTTGAAAATAAATGTAGTAGTGATGGATTCAATACTAATAATTTTCCTCTGTAATATGAGCCATACGTTCACGCACACCCATGGTTCAGCTTTCATATATGGAGGCGTAGACCCAGTTCCACATGCAAACACACACACACACACACAAGTCCCCCACAATCCCCGTGTGCTTCATACATGCACATACGCACAATTTGACTTCCTTTTGGTGGAGAATGTAGAGCACATACGTAGAGATGCTCCCCAATCTCAGAGTAATATGTTTACCACGTCACACGTGATTGTTCCCATCTACTTTAGGGGAATCAGATATGTTGGATTCGGAGAATTGGTAAGTATCTTACATAGAAAATAAATGTTCCCATATCCCACCTTTTCGGATAATATTATTATTATTATTATTGTTATTATTATTGCGGGTGTACAAAAGCTAACAAGCTGTCCATCAAAAGTCATCCCAGGTACGGACATAAATAACAAATGTAGTACTATGGTCGCACGTATAGGCAAGTCTTTACCTTCAGCACCCAATCGTGTACCTTCCCAACAATTAGGTTGTAGGACCCTTCTTCTTGACTCATGGTGAAGTGGTTTACATGAGCGTGTATGAATTCAGTGCTATTCAATTAGCGTAAGAGCACGCTGTACATACAAGTGCTCCCCTCCAAATAGAGACAAACATGGAGTTGAACCAATACCTTTGTTGTGTCGGTAATAGAAGGACAGATTACTTGGGTAAAAATGTAGGTGTACCACTCAACAGTCTGGCCCAGTCTCTTCCGCTCGGAATATCCGATGAGGTCCAATAAATGAGCTCAGTATAATAATTATTTCCCTTTAGAGCGGAGGTGTATAGAGAGTATCCGGACAACGGAATGACCCTATGCTGGTGGATTCCTGGGTTATCCTAACGGTAGTAGATAACAACCCTCTGGACAAGTGTGTAGCATTGTGAACCAAATCCTATAGTTACCCTACCTCCCTCAATTAATTTATTGCACATATAACTTGGGAGGGCGGTCAGGTAAATGTGTGGGAAACCCAATTTGGATGCCTTACCTTCGGAAGGGTCTCATAAAGTCCCTCGTACCCGTTGCAATGAAACTGTTGACTATACACCACTTATCGGAGTCCCACCTCTGTCACAACACACACTCCTTGGGGCAAGTTGGCACAATTCAGGGGCCTCAATACGTGGTCATCGCAGCTAACTGGGCAGGAAGATGAGTAAACTCAAGTGCACTCCAAAGTTGCAAAGCGACGGGGTTATGGTAAATGTGATGATTGAGTTATGGGAACTACCTTCGCACCGGCACATGTGAGCTACCACTGTGCACAAGGTGGATAGAGATGGGGCGGTGAGGGAGATTCGTGGGTAATGCAGTGCGAGGATGGTCGTTACAATCGCAGTGCATCACATAAAATAAATCGTCCGCAGTCGGCTCTTCGAGAAATGCAAAGGTAAAGCGATAAGGAGATGACGAGCATGATGTTGCTGATGAAATGATGCTGGCGGTAATGGGGCCGCTCTTCGGTACAAAGTTATACATGCTCTACTCCAGTGAAAGACTGTCCAATGCTCCATGTGTAACTTATATGCATGTGGGGAGGAACAGAGGCTAAAAGCCTCGGCTTATAACCATGCAGTTGTGGTGTACGGGGAAACCTCTGAAAGTCCAGTCACTGCGGTGTAATGCCACCCCCTTGTGCGTGTGTTCATGTGTTTACGCGTAAGGGTGTGTGTGAACATGTTCGTGTGTAAGTTGTTGCTGTTGGTGCATGTGTGTGTGTGTGTGTAAGTGCGTGTGTGTGTTCAGCTCTCGTGGCCGAGCAAGTTAGGAACGACAGACGAATGTGTGATACGAAAATGGCATTAAATTTTACAGTATTTGTTACCATAGTATTAGGTTTGGGAAGATGTTCACATTTAGGTGTGTGTGTGCATTCGTCCACGCAGGTGAATGGTCCATGGTGTCTGAACGCAGTTTAAATATACTTCCTATTTGACTATCTTTAGAAAGAAAGGCCCCATGTAAAGTGTTGGTGGTATTCTTTTAGGGAGAGGCGGACACAGGTATCTTACCCTTGGTTCTTAGACAAGACTCATGTAATGTCGGAGTACCGTTCCGCGTACATGAGTTCGAGTACGTAGCTCAGGAGCTGGAGCGGCCTATTATTATCATCATCGCCAACATCATTATCATCAGCCGGCGTAAAGCAAGCCCGGTCCACGGCCATCACTCATTATCTCGTTACTACTAAGTAGTTCAACCAACTGATTTACATGTGTTACAGTATATACCAGGAAAAATGAGAGTGCGGATCTAGACTGAAAACTTCAAATAACACGTTCACGTTCACTCTCTCCCACTTCCCACTATTCCACTAGATGTTCCCCAGGTTTTCCCCTGGGCCCCCTCCCAAATCCTTAAGTGTGTACCCTCCTCGCTATTTTTACCACCCTTGTGCTCAAGGTTTTAAAATATTTTAATACAAAAGTGAGACCGTTTAAGCGGAAATTGGAAGCAGTTTAATTTCAGTCTTTTCACGGCGGCTAACTAAGCTCTGTAGAAGTCAATTCCCTGTCTTAATTAATAAAGGCCGAATTAAACTTACCCCACAGTCCCCGTCCACAGTGTGCAGGGTCTGTTAGGATGCTCGGACGGTCATACAGTAGTAGTTCCACCACTTCGACTCGGTTAAATTCCCCTCGGACTACCGATTCCAGACTGGGGGCTCACACTGTCCGCACGTATGCTAATAAGTTCTCCACTCGGTGCAGTATAATAATAATTATGAGTCGGAGTAACTATGGGGGAAATGATGGGTTCAGAAAGGTCCGCACACAGTAATCAAGGAACAATCAGATAAGAGTCTCCGCAAGTAACCACATGTGCGCCCAATAAAAATCACTATACGATGACGACAACACCGCCGTTGCTTACTGGATTCTATGGATGAGGTGAAATTAAGTATATGGAGACAATCACCTGGCCGTTCCCCCTATTGGTCTCACACTCGAAATGACAGTAATCACTACCAACAATTGTGGCTACTTTCTTTTCGAATAAAAACTCACCGGGAGACATTAACTCTGCCGACTGATGATTTGGACTGTTCGCTTGAAATGACACTAGCTTGGCCGTAAGTGTGTGAGTGTGTGTACAAACACAGACCTAACTTAATCACTCATCTCAAACAATACATAAAAGACATATTCCTGGCATTCATGGCTGATTATGCATTATGGCTACGAGCCTCTGTGTGTATGTGCATGCACGTGTGTGTGTGTGCTTGTATGTGCGTGTGTACATTATTTACGCATACATAAAGTTTGGGTTCAACAACGGGTGGTTGGTTCGTAACAATTGCTGGTCGTGTACCATTTGCGAGCATGCAGGGCAAACTTTACATATACATACTTCTGGAACAGTCATGAGCTCGTCAGCATTATTATTATCATTATGAACATATTCCGTCACACACTCACACTCATGCAGGCATACGTTCAACTTGGTAGCAAAACAACATTCTTCCAATCACATCCATATAACAAATTTCCATGGACAGTTTCGTCGAACTCAGAGCATTCAAATGTGACCGTATGCACACATAGATCCTCACAAACACATACAAACTCATACCAAATTATGGTAGACACACGCCGACAGGCATACGCGAAGGAATTAGCGCAAGCTACGCAAACACACATGGTTCATGGAAAAAAGTCCATTACACTAATCGCATACGCATATTGTCGAGTCAAGTTTCCACACCCAGTGTCAGATGGAAACTCATATGGTCTGTTCACACCAACAAGACCTGTAACTGGCACCGAACACATGGCCCATTCAGAAGCACCACACACTTGTGAGCAAACACATACGCATCTACAAGCTCCGTGTATGACTCCTGACGACACATTGGAGACACATACTGAGGCAAATAGACTAGGAATATAATGGTGGCATGTTCCCAAGAGTCTCTCTGACAGTCAGTGGCCTCATACATGCGTTTTTGCAAGGCATTATCCAATACGAGTGAATGATTCCAGTAACATGGGCCGAATCAGTGCCTGCAGAGCTCTGGGTAATCCATACATGCATATCGACACATCTATATGAATAAATATAATTTCATTTGTCATTTTATGACTCCTTACAATGTCCTCATAAATGGTGTGGTGTGGACTAATATGCTAAATAATGCAGTTAGTATCAATAATAGTGGTAATTATAATGGAAGAAATAAGGGAGAAATGAGGTTAAGACTTTTATGCATGCACTTTTACGATGAGTTTCTTTCCTAAACAAAGAGTACGGGAACAGTGAAGGAGGAAAAGTATATTTTCGGACTCTACATAATGTATATTTAACTTATTCGTAGAAATCTGCATGCATAGACAGTGGTAAAGTAGCCCTTCGTATCAATTTTATATTAAGTATTGGGTGTAGAATGCTACATTTGTGAAGGGTGAGGAGATGTTCAATCACTATCATTGCTGATGAGCACCTCCTCACCCACACTTTGTACACTTCTTCCGCGTCGGATTTTTGCACTGGCATGGGCACGGCAGAACAGGAACAACACTACTCGCAGCAACAGCCGTGAGAACAGCGGGGGACATTATTGCTCTTATGTGAGGAAAGGAATGCGGGTCTATGATTAGGTCCTCGTAGATGGAGTCGTGAACCCATTACGTATCATCATCCATATAGCCTCACACCAGGCAAACATGTGTACACCCTGGACTTGAATTATGAATGAAGAGCAGAGCGTAGCCAGCCCATATAGATGATATCAGGCGTTGCAAAGTCCAGCACATGTGTTAGGAGGAATTAAATAGTCGTTCAAGAGGGACTCATTAGGCCCTCTCCTAGCGCACTTCAAATCCAATCAATGCCCGCTAATGCACCATTATTAAATTAATAGCCATTTATTTTAATTATTCACTGGCGGCGCTCAAATCTACATTGTCATCAGCTGTCATCCAGGGAAACGTGACGTGTGTTTTGGTACAGGAGTCATAATGTTCCGGTTAGATGCCCCTACCACCCCCAACTAGCCCCAAGCAATGGGCCCGTATTGCACACACTTCCAATCCATGTCATCCATCTCTTGTCGTTTAGCTGTTTATAATCCTGGCCTGCACTGCCGCAGATTAACCATAACGGAATCCTCATTCAGAGTAGCGAAATGACTTTTTATTGCCTAGCTTTGTTGAATCCCAAAGTGACACAGAGATCTACGGGTACGCATACATATGCAGAATGAGGGTCGGAGTTGTTTCTGAGGGTAAAGATGAAAGTATTTCGTCCTCAACTTCATCCTTTCCTACTAGCTCACTCTCGTAACTTTACATGTGGATTTGGAGAGGGGAAAAGTACAGCAGGGTAAATTTTGTAGTTCAAATTTTTCCTGGTCATTTAACGGCTCTCAAGTTATATTACAACTATGGAGCTCCTCCGCCGGTGGATGACATTTAATAGCGAGGGGCGATCATGAGGTCTTCCTATGCTCCTGGGGAAGGAACATAGGCGGTTTGTAGCCTAAATAGTTAAGACAACAGGGATGTGGCTGTGTGTGTTTGTATGCATATGTACGTGTGTGTGTGTGTGCACGTGTGGGCGGAAGTATATGCATACATAGTGTGTTTGAATGTTCGTACATGTAAAGGGGGTGAAGAAATTTTCACCGAGGATATAGTACTATGCCGCACGTCTACCATCATAATGACAAGTACGTAGACAGAGCTATAGGGAAATTTCTCATTAGTCTTTTCTCTGGTTCTGTATTAAGTATTTTCATTTGGAACAAGTCAAGAGGAAGTTGGTCTCCAAGTAGGGCTAAAAAAAGGAATGGGAATCGTGGTGCTGGTGGTCGTCGTAGAAGTCGTCGTCGTGTCGGGGCTGTGCAGACTGCGGTGCATGATTGTACTGAAAGTGTGACGCGGATGAACTCTGCATGTAAATGTAAATGAACAAAATATCCCTGGTATCATAAAATATTCCTAATCAATACAAACGAGGGAAAAAGATAAGACGGATCCCTGGAAATTCGCATATAATATACATGCATACGTACATACACACACACCGCACGTATCAGTACAACACATACACACACACACATACACACAGCGGAGGAGCAGCGGGGTGATTCCGGGTAAAAGTACTTAGGAAAAGTCCTGGGTGAAACCCGCGCGCGGTATCTCATACTTTCATGTTCACCAGTCACTAATATACCCGCCGGTGAAGTTGAGGGCGTGTGTGGCATACATGGGTATTTACTTTAACGTGACTTTCCTCCCCACTGTTATACATGCACATGTATGTGCATGGCCAAAGTTGAACAACATACACATACACAACCATGCTCGAAAATACATGTACACACACACATATATTTATATATATATACTGACTCCTTCACGCCATCATCATCGTCTTCCCCCGTCGCCTCCTCCTCATGAGCGTGTAAGTAAGCATAATAAGTGTGACTCGGCCCATAGTCATCTACGTCTCATGAGTATAAAGGGGAGAGGGAGAGAGAGAGAGAGAGAGAGAGCTTGAAGGAAAGATTCGCTCATGGTTCCCTGACTCCAGCCGCTTGACGGCATAGCTAAAGAAAATGCAGATTCCATTTGATGCATATTAATTTTTACACACGCTCTCCAAGTCAGAGAGAAAGGGACACACACTCATTTAGCCACATGTACATGGGAACAAACACAGTGGCGCAAACCAAGAGCTCAACTCTTCTAGCTCAAACACACGCGTGTACACATATACTTACATACGAATGCCTAATGTACGTGACTGGCTTCAAGGCTGTATAGTCAGAGTAGATTCTGTCTTTCCTCAAAATCTCATTCTCAATTAAGACCGTGTATGCATGTGTGTGTGTGTGTGTGTCTGTATATACATGTATGTAAATATCCGTGGACGTGGGAAGAGAGTAGGGACGTATGTGCATCGTCTGTAGGCGTGTTTGGAACATGGGAGCAATATCTATCGGGAAATATATGACATGGGTACTGGAGAGCGGAGCATTAAAGACCCGTCGTCTAGCCTTTACATGCAAGAGCCATAAACACATGGATGAATAGCACAGAGCTTAGCTTCTCACTCACTCCCTGCAACTTTATATAATAATGCTTCCTGTTGAATTGTTTTAAGTAAAATGTGCACAATTCCTGATCCGGCGAGACACTTCTTTATGTAAGGAGTAATGGCACTACCCGGGATGACGTATGCTATTTGCTTCCTAGCGTCGCCCTACATACTTTTACACACATCCACTCACCCACCACACAACGGCTCCTTCCCTCCATGCCTCGAAAAGCGAGTCAAATTTTACTTAAGGGCTTTCCATGAAAAAGGATGATGACGAGAACGATGACGACGACGACGACGACGACGACGAAGGGAAGAAGAAGACAGGATTGTGAAAGACTACTGTCTCCTTATGTGGCAACCCTTTCGGTTTAACTCTTGGTCCGTTCTTTGGCTAGATTAGATACTTTCTTCATTCCTCCTCTCCCGGAGTCTCTTGTGTTTACCATTGTGGGAGGCGTGTATGTGACTGCATGTGTGCATTTGGTTGCGCGACCGTGTGTGTGTGTATGTGTGTTTGTATATGTATGTGCGTGTGTGGAGGATGCTCTGGGAAAGCCGGGTAATATGTACAAGGGGTGCAGCTCACTGAGGGCTGGAGTTTTTGCGAGCAGTAGTGAGAAAGTTGGTCGGGTGGAGGTGGCGGTGGTGGTGTTATATACTTTATTATTATAGTACATGGGATCCCCAGCCGCACACTGTAGTTTTTGAGCTGGTGCTTTATAATGAGTGTGGAGAATGTGTGTGAGTTGCGAATGCAGGGATGCATGGGTGTGGATATGCAGGAAGACATATACATGGAGACGGCGCTGGTGGAGGCAAAGTCTCAGCTTTTCCTGTACATGTATAAACGTATTAAGACGGTTCATGATTAGACTCTCATATCAAATGATTATTATGCAGGAGGAGGCCATAACCATATTAATTTCCATGCTCATATATCCCTGACTCGCTCCTTGCATTTTTAATCAGTCCTGCGGTTCCAGTTGACTCTAATGTTTTCTGATTACTGATTGCTTATATATGGGTCCAACTACTCAGCCCTTCCTCACTTAACTTCCGTGTCATATAATTTCCTGTAATAACTGCATGAGCTACATATTTGTCTTAATGTCACACCATGCTTCTCATCCTCTCTGCCCGCGAACCGCCGCCACCACCACCACCGCCGACACCTCCGCATACGTAACCAGCTATATGGAACACCTCGGCGACACATGGCTATGCGGAACAACTCTCCAGTCTCACTCCCTATCATTTTCTGCGCAAAGGTGGTTGTGGCTGCAGTAGAGGTAGTATTAGTAATAATATTGATACTTTCACGGTCTCCCTACGCAATCGTAAACAGGAGTTAGGGAGAAGTGCGGAGGTTTTAGACACCACCATATATTCCCGCAGAGACAGGAGAGGGATCATTCTGATTTTTCCCCAAATCGCTATGCTCCCCCTCGAGTCATCCTTTAAGCGATAGCATACAGGTCTATGGGTTTAACCCCTCTCAGATATTAGTCAGGTCCTACCCACTACCCATAGTCAATATATGAGGCATGCAGTGTTATTTATATGGAATGCAATATGATTATGCAGCAAGTCCATTTCCAAGTTAATAAGTCATTGGCAATATCGTCGCGGTCATGGGAAATAGGGTCGGTCGGAGTGAAGGACGGCAGGGTTCTGGAATTGAGTAGAAAACCGATAGAATTATTACACTTCACACCACTGAATGACAGTTCCACGGTGCCCCAATATCAGGAGCAGGAATCAGGATTCATGACGCTCTTTTCAACCTTGTCATCGATCTCCACCCCATGCCCCGCTTTGGTTCAATGGTAAAAGTTATGATGGATACACCGCATTAAGTTTCGAGTAGTCGTAAGGCCTACCCCACTGACATAGTTAGACCATCACATACATAATCATGGTGAATAGAGGGAGTGAATTTAACTTCTAGTGTGACACACATGGGACGTTCTTCGCATTGTTTTCCAATGGTCATGGACGAAAGCAGCAACGTAATGACTGTGGGGTGTAGTGCACCAACCCTTCTAAAATTGAAAAAAACCGTATATGTTATTATTTGGAAAAATGATTGCCGGTTGAGTGCTCCTGCTGCTCATGTTGGTCTTGCTGTTGACTCTGAACAATCTAGTTAGACGCACGGTGTACATGTACACGACAATGTAAATATGACGGTTATTTGGATTTCGAGCCAAGCCAAAAGTCAATACTACAATGAATAAATGCCGCTTTGAGAAACTATACCTTCTGTTTGACAGTTGACAATTATTTCTGTATGCACGTGTGTAAGCTGTACTGTCTGAGCCCATATGCACTGCTCCTAGATTTCCCCTCAAGTTTTCACACTGCATTATGGCTCACAGTCACACGACATATCAATGGTTTACGACGAAAGCGTGTAAGGTCCCCGTATGTAACACATGTGGAGAACAATAATGGGCTGACTGAGAGTGGCTGCTTCTAAAGGAAAATATTTTCGAAAACAATATCTGAATGTCCCTTCTACCTGAAAGAATTTCGTTATATGATTTGGCATTAGGGTACACACACACACACACACACAAATGCATGCACATAAACTCCTTTAGCCTGCGTACAATCGGCTTCCAGTTTTTCCTTCATACAATGCGTGTAAACAAACACAGGAGGACTCATTTTGCCAACCAAAAGCATGGGCCGGCACTCATATGGAACATTCCATCCACCGTGTATGTCATGTGCACACAAATACACATATGAACATGTGTATGTTAGAGGGATGCGAAGAACTAAAAGACCTTTAGCCCTTTTTTCCTACACACAAGTGTGCATATTTCACCAAATACAAGGGTTGCTGACACAGGTGAAATTGAAACCATAGATTTTTCAAAATGGTATTAAACATGACTGTACGATCCCACTTAGAAATTAAAAGGATGTCCAGGAACCCTGCAGATTTGGGACAATGCACCAATCCACAGTAACCCA
This sequence comes from Pseudobourletiella spinata, assembly GCA_009870155.1. NCBI lineage: Eukaryota > Metazoa > Arthropoda > Collembola > Symphypleona > Bourletiellidae > Pseudobourletiella > Pseudobourletiella spinata. Next base: position 1,548 of record WJFA01000984.1, on the reverse strand, counting down.
CGTATGCACGTGTGTTTATCCGGAGCCGGACAGTGTCTATCCACTGGTCTGCAGCCAACAACGCTAGGTGAGCGCAAGGGAGCATAGTTGTAGGGTCAGTCTACCTGTGTCCAGGTAAAGTAGTCCCTTAAGGGTATGAATGCCAAAGAAAGGCTAATATGACGTTGCAAGCTCAAGATTTCCAAATTTTGAAATAACTCGGCATGTCTAACCTTGTCCGAAGCCGTCATAAATAACAGTACTTTGCCTTCCACATATCCGCGCACATGTACACGCTTACACCGCTTTAGGGAATCTCTCGTTTAGAAATCTGATCACTCAAGTCCTCACATATGGTTCATGACCTACAAAAGTGTAAACAAGGGGAGTCCTTTTGTTCAATATGTTGACAACAATCTACGGACAGAAAACAGGGAAGCATAGCACGTTCGCTGAAGGAAGAGGATTGTAATACTGTCAGCAGAGTTGAAGGAGGACCGAGAACATGGGTTTGGTTGAGTAATGAAAAACATAACGCCTTCGTCCTCGTATAATCGTACCGGTATAATTATACGGACTATGGTTGAAATTTTGATTAGCCAGCTATGTGGATTCACATGATGTGAACTGATTTTCTGATTGCAAGACTGATCGTAGGGAATGAGTACAGGGACCTTTGACACTCTGTACTGAATACTTTTGGCTCTGATGAGTAATTCCTTCTAACAGAGACAGGACCCCTCATGTGTCACCCTTTAAAAAATCAGTGACCATGGGGGGCTGGAGAGCAAATCACGCTGTAGTTTTACCTACGCCAATCTCCAGGATGCCGTGCCGGAATTCAGACTTGGCTGAGTTACAAGACCTTAAAGTTTTCTTCGCTTTGAAATTTTAGGAATTTTTAAATAATAATGCGTTCTTGACTCTAGGGAAAAGGTAAATTTGTGTTAAGTACTACAAATTTTATAAAAATAGGAGTAAACAAAGGTACCTTCTCCGTCCAATTTATTCGGATGAAATACAAATTTTTCTGTTTTAATTCCCTGTAGATAATTTTCATGTTAGACCTCAAAAGCAACTTGCAATTTTTTTCAGTTCAAAACCAAACAAAAGTTTGGAAATTTACTACATTTCGGACGGTTCTGGGTGTGAAGTATGATTGTAGTTTTCATAACACATGATCATGAACATTTCGGCAGCGGCATTTCCTCCTGAGCGACAGGTGATGGTCATGGAACGAGGCATACGGTTGAGCTACATACCTGGAGCTCCTTTCTCAACCTATATTTTTATGTCATATTCACACGCCATTGTGCAGTGTACGTGAGAATTTCTTTAAGTGAGCTGTCCACATTTAAACTACCCTGAGCAGTTCTTTAGCACTTCACTTTAACACAATAATGAAAACATCTAGTTACGAAGATGGAAAATCACTAACCTTACTAAACAGTGCGTACGAATGCGGAGAATCATCATTTTTATTTTTACAGCACATTGAGCCTGAATCCGCCAGCACTACTGGACAACAGGGCAGTAAATTAAGAGCGAATTTTCCAGTCTCCTATGTTT
>WJFA01000983.1:0-26155 GCA_009870155.1 Pseudobourletiella spinata | reverse complement strand
TCTCCATTGTATTATGCCCCTTTATGGTGTCGTTCTGAGTGCGCAGATGTGAGTGGAATCACTATATACTCAACCTTACCGCCGTCTCCCCTAAAAATCCGCAAACTCATCATCATCATCATCATCGTCATCATCAACCTCACAGTCGGGCAAAACAAAACATGGAGACAGATGGAGGGAACTAAGAATGAGGCATTCATCCCGTACGATTTTACCACCACACACGCGCCTCAGAAACTCAATAATTTTCTCATGGGGTCACAAAATTCCCTTTAGTTTCACATTCAAAAGACTTTTTTTCCCCAAACTCCCGTTTGGTCAGGATGTGAATCCATTCATTCTTCATGCTACGACCTTGCGGTCCATGTGTTTCTACCTCAAATATACACAAACATACACACACGTGGAAGATGCTGGAACATCTTCTAAGCCCTCCAAGGTTCTCGTAAGTACATGCATGGGTTGAGCACGATGGGAAAATCCTTCCCGTTTCTCAGTTCATGCTGTACAAATTGGAGCACACTTGTTTCCTCTTTAAAATACCGTTCTTCCCGTATGAGTGCGTGGCTCTATATTTGAGCATGGGGAAGCTCACAGTTAAGGAAGTGGGATCTCCCATTCCCTGCAACGACGGTAGCTTCCTATTCTGGAAGGACAGAGATTCCTATTGGAGTTCATATGAGGCAGATGTGGATGTGGACGTGGATGTTGTGCCTTTCCGCTGTTGTGCAAAGTTGGAGGAACAACTGCTCACACAGTTCTGCCCATAAACAGGATGGGGAGTGAGGCTGGATTTTTAAATGACACAAGATTTGTTCATTTGTGACGGAGGTTAAAATCTCATGATCATCTCCAAAGTCAAGCTCCTCCTGCCACCATCAATCAAACCTTGTAGGAACTTCCCTCCGTTCCGCTTTAATTTCCTCGCTAGTACTACTGCCTCCGCCTCCTCCGCTCTTGACATGTGCAATTGGGGAGTTAATTGAAACTTGTCTCATAACCGCATTGTTTCTCAGGCTACATTCCCGCGGAGCGAACTATGATTAGTTATACAGCTGTGAACTCATATCCCTGGTTACGTTGTATACTATTTCATTCATTCCTTCCGGAGAACTTACTTCCTCCAGTCATTCTGTCATCATCACCACCAGCCCCCCTCACCGTTGAAAAGGAGGCTGAGATCAAGTACTCAAACATACAGACAGACAGAAAGATAGACAGGCAGAGCCTTCCTATTCAACTCTCATTCCCTCTGACTCCATCTAAAGATCATGATGATTTTATGTTTTCTCAGGACTCATCATTTCCCCCCCTCTGCTCAAGCAGTAGATAAACCCATTCCCGCTCCAGTGTCAAGATAAAATCCCTCCCAGTAGTCACACCACAACATCTATAAGCTCCGCCAATACTGTCGGGGAAGTCGGCAGTAGCAGAGTAGTGCGCTTAGAAAATACAACAAGCTCTAGAAATATCCATGTGTTACGAGGAAGTTGATGATGTGAAGAGGACGGATCCATTGGCGAAGATGACATAAATGCATCCGGTTCCACCAGCTCATATGGTACAGTTGAGTTGACATTGAAGGCCGTATTTGAATAAGTGATCACCGTGCGAGAGGGGGGATGGCGTCAAAAATTGGAAGGGAATATTCCGGTAGTGGCAGCAGAAAGCACTGCATGGAACGGTGACAGACGAGTTATGCATGTTCCAGGGGTGTTACAGTGTAGTATAATACAGCAGCTGCTATCTGCATGTCGAACATGTCAGTCCGTGTGATAAGAATAACCGGCAATACCAGTACGGCGCTGCAGTGTACTCCTTGTTACTGTTGCTACTAACTACCACTTCATCCATACAAATCTGTTGAGAAATATATCATGTCACTCCGCGCCATGTCATCGTAAGTCAATGCGTGGTGGTGGTGGAAATGAAAGGAGTAGTGGCCGCCGTTGGAGCAATGAGACATAAGTCTTCCTCCGCCTCCGCATAATTTCATTGAAAGGAGGAGGGGAGGATTGTGGCGGCTCAAGCATTCCATTTTATATCTCCCACCAAACATGTCAACTCTGAGGGAAATTTTACTTGGTGGGAGCAGACGAGCACGAGCCAGAAAAGTCCATAATTCAGGTTCATTTTTCCAGTTTCCATACTTTTTCTGAGTCCTCGCAGACAGTCACATTCCATCAGCTCATTTTCTTCGCAGTTCTTCTCTCGGTAGAAAAACGCTCCAAAGTCGTATATTCCCCGTTGATTCCCTCATAAATGAGGAGAATCTCCATCCGTACAATCCTATGCCTACAGTTCATCCCTGCGGAATTGGTTGAGAAGTCGCTCAAAAACGCATACTTTTTCCCCAACTGTCAGCAACTCCGAACTACATAACTGTATTGTGGAGTAGGAAGCAGTAGAGTAAGTGACACATGAATCCACATCGTAATTATCCTCGTCGATGTGTGCAGGGTATGAGACGTCAAAGATAAAAGCTTAACACATCAGAAATGAGCAGCCCCATATGTGGACCATTACTAGTGTGCTAGCAGCAGAGTTTTAACATTTTCACACGCAACCGCCAGTCCAGGTGCTATGATTTCGGCGGCTGTACCCCACAACAACTGACCGCTATACTTCTCAGTGCACACAGACACAAATACACGCACAAACAAACAACACACACACACACACACATACACACACACACCTACATACAAGCACAAGTACACATCATTTCCCAAACGGAAGGGCACACGGTTAATGACAACGGTCCTACCATTTAGCATGGCGTTATACATACGCCTCCCTCCTTCTCAGAATGAACGAGAAATCATCTACAGAAGAAATGTGAGACGAGGAACTTCCGATGTGGATGTTTCTTGTCTCATGTCGGAGAGAATGTCAGTGGAGGCAGTAGGAGTAGCTAGTAGCAGTAATCTAGTAGTAGTGCTGGTGGCAGGGTGGTTGTATGCTTATATGTAGGCTAATGGTGGAGCATGCATGGGAATAACTATATACTTCATACTGCTACCACCATCACCACTGTGCATACTACAATCACGACCAGGACCAAAGTTACAACAAACCACATGGTCCTCCGCACATTATACACGCAAAGAGAACCCCACATGCTGGCCAAATACAGCCATAAGTAATGTTTCTACCCACACGGAGTAGAGGAGGACATATATATATATATACGCAGCCGGTAATGTGAACTGCTTCCTAGTTATTTCCCCCACACAAACACACACACACACACACACTCACACACACAAAACTACAACTACTGCCCCTGTCCGTCTCGGTCAGATAAAGGACTCTGGTCGTGTACATTTAATACGCCTATACTCATCCATGGCAATAATGAAAAATTTATGAATGTGCTCCTGTGCCACGGGAAGTAGCGGGTGGAGGAATTCAAATGGCTTCAAAAAAATCATTGCTCGACCCAGCTATCCGCCCGCTTCACCCCATTATCATAAGCCGAAAGTCCGTCTCCCGCCTGCCTGCCTGCTCGTTCCCAACATCCCCAGCATTGGACAGGAACAACAACCGTGGATTCTGTTCATGCTACCATAAATAAGGAAAAAGCGAGTGGAATATGGAAGGGGGTCACCAGCTACAGCATAGAATATGAAAGAGCCAGCTATCGCTATCTCATACTTGCAATTTAAATTAAGTTTACAAAGAATGAACCCATCATTGTATTTATAACAACCTTCCCAGTCCATCCGGAACCCATAGGCTCAATATCTTTCTCAAAAGCGGATGGTGGGCTATAAGCAGATGTTCTCTCCAGATAGTTACGACGACGACCACCACTTGTTTTTCGCGCAGGTGGACACTTGTTGAGCCACATATGGAGGGGCAATGGGCAATGATGTGGTGTGAACAGGCCCACAGTCTTGGCTATAATTTGAGCTAGTTTGGGAGGGTTTGGAACACAACATGTTGGGTCGTTCCTCGGGAATGCAGGACTCGTATGATTTAGAAAGAGAGGAAGGAAACTCACTTTTTCCACCGAAAACTTCCGGTGGTATTCGAGGTTTGACGACGTCTGTGGATGTCGTGGCGTATACGAAGAAGGATGACGACGTCGTGGCGAAGAGGCAGAGGAGGAGGACTGAGGAGAAGCACTTGAATTTCATAACATAGGATCCCTCCTCGTGCATCTTCCCTCTCATCATCCTGGCCAAATGACTTCTCATCCGAGGAGTACACAGGAAAGTCCACTGACTAATTAAGACGGCTGCTGGCGGCACATCTAATTAGCATAGCATTTGTTTCCTCTCTCTCAATCTCTCCGCACTCGCTCGCTCGCTCGCTCACTCACTCACTCCGCTTCACCAAGAAGAGTGATAACTGGCGGGTAACTACTGGCGTAATGTGCGAGTGCTTATAACCACGACTATTAATATTACTATATATGACGACTTCTACTGCGGAGCCTATGTAGAACACTGTGTATTTGTCGTCGTAGTGGAACGTATGTATCCGAGTCCACCTCCGGGTTCACCTTGTCGATTATCTTCTTCAAACTCCTCGTCGTCGTACTACTCTTAGCCGAGGATGAGTTCAAGAGATCAATAATACTATTTATATGCGAGCGAATCCTCCTTCCCGTTTCCTACTCCGTATATCTATATGTTTCCATACATTATACACACTGAGACGGTCAGCAAGTCGACTGTTCAGCTTCTTTGGACCGTAGGTAATGGAGGAAGCCAAATATAAGGGCTTGATTTTTCTCCCGTCTTCTCCTTATTCTCCATCCACTCAAATCTTCACATTATCCTGAGAGTGAAGCGCGTGTGGTATAACGTGAGCAGCTCGCTGAATATGTGCACTCCACCTGATCTGGATGTTGGATGTGTGAGGACGGCTTGAGAATATTCAAATATGGGATGCGCGGACTTGTACTTTTAGGCACCATGTACACATATATCACCGTAGAGCTTTTGGAATGATGCGGATTCTAAGTATCTTCTTCTTCTTCTTCTTCTTCTTCCTACCGGTCAGATGAATGACAGACTCTTGCTGATCCCCCCGAGGTTAATGACATAGAAAATAGAGAATAATATGTGTGGGTAAAAAGATTGTTATTATTGCTTTCAATCTCCTCTTCGTCTTCGTCTGATCCTCTTCCTCTTCCTGTCCATACGGCACGAGTCAAGTAGGTACAAAATGTATGACTGGAGACATCCGCTGGGTAAACTATATGATATGTCAGGTAATCACACTTACTCACTCAGACACGTCCACAACGCGCATCCTCTACATCGTCATCCCTATCTTGAGATATGGCTCGTGGAGAACAAGTACTTATAGGGCATCATAAACATGAACGCAGAGACAAATTTGCTCTTCCTCTTCCCAGTGGTTTTCTTCAGTGTCACGTGGGCTTCAATTCGTCCCTGACGTCACTCACACTCCAGCATCACCATCATAATCATCATCGTTATGAATAATATAAAAATATCCTACTGGACTCAACGGGGTGGTAATAGGAATGATGAGAGTGTAGCAATACTTGTGTAGTAATAATAGCGGTGACAGCAACAATAATGTAATGATAACAATAACCAAGTGGGTATATGGAGTATAATAACTTTTTCCAGTCGTCACAACAAACGGTTTGACTCAGGATCAAACTGCGTGGTGACCAAAGAATCGTAAACTATCATTCACGTAATGATCCTCATCGTCGTCATCATCATCCCATTATAATCATCCAGGAGGGGCAAATCAGTTGTCTGTTACTGTCCCATACAGCATGTGTATGTGGTGCTCGCAGTTGCTACATAAATCCTGTAAAATTTCCCTCGAACGTAGCAATAGTTGTAGTCGTTGTAGTGGAGCATACCGGTGGGGAGAGTCGTCTTCTTCGTGACAATATTTTTTCCCCTTTGGTCAAGACGAAGAAGAGACAGAACAAAACAAGGGGTACACACCATGGAATGTGGGACGATGGTGAGGTGTGTGTATGTATGTGTGTGTATGTCTGGGGGGATAAACCTTTATGATTAAGAGCAAATGCCGCCGGTACGACGGGGGCGCGACGGTGAGTTGGTTTTTTTCTCCTCCTTTTCGTCTCTCACAGTTTTTAGTCCACTACAACCGGAGCCCGGCGTCGTAGTAGTAGAGTAGCACTAGGAGCAGTGTCTGATTTCTTACGGGGGAAAAAGATGCGTGAATAAAAAGCATGATGAGGTTGATGATTTGATACTTGAAAGTAATCATTGGGTTACGTCTTCCCATGTTAGTTCAGATAACCAAATGCTTCATTTCCCATCGACCACAAAACTTTGGGAAGGGTGGGTGACTTCTTCTCTCGATCTCTCTCCGAGTATCCTCATCATCTCACAAGGTTTGACAAGGACCGCTATTTTATGTGCGCACTGCTCGCATTGGGATAAATGTGGCCTCCGTCGAGGAGCACCTTTGAGCCTCTCTCGTCTCGTTCCCTTTCCCGATCTTTCCGTCGTCCTCTTTTGTTCTTCTCCTCTTGGACCGTCTTCCTCGTCCCCTGTCACATCTCTGATGCGGAGCCTTGAGTCTCCGACTCGTCATTCCAGAGGGGTAGGCCGGGGTTGAGCATTGAGAAGAGAGTGCCTTCACAGTCGCCGAGGAAATTAACTGTTGAGAGATGGGGAGCACACTGCAGTGATGGGGTGTACATATATGTGTGTCCAACCATGGAACCTCTTTGGGTTTCACAGGGGAGGCAGAGGGACATCAATAGAGCACTTTTATGGGTCCGGAGGAGACTCTTGGGGAGGGAGTATTTGGGACGGTATATATAGTATTATTTTCGTCAATGCATGCACATGCTCCGTCCACTATCCAGTTCCCACTTGTTCGTCACGGCTAACACGATTATTGGCGAATGGGGTAAAAAATCCGTTCCACTCCGGAGTGAGTCCACTCCTCCCGGTACAGAGGAGGAGGCTATTACGTGACGGCGGAAGTTTGTAATTTCAACTGGACCAATCCTGTGGCAAAAGGGTAGAAGAGTTCCCGCATGACACAGAGACACACAGAGACAAATAAAAGACGAGGCAATGTTACATATGTGTTCCCTTATGCTCAAACTTGGGGCTTTTAAATTCGCAAAAGTACTTCCGTTTCCAACGGTTTCACAGTGGATGGATACGGATGCGTGAGCACATATATCTGTACATATAAATGCGCTCAGTAAACTAGGACTACTACTGGTGATGTTGGTGACTTTGTCGTATTTGTATAGCACCAGGAAGGCACAATCGTACTGCCCTTGTGCTCGGACAGGTGCCTACCTACACCTTGAAGTACTACACAGTGCTTCCCCACTTTCCACGCGTAACTTTTTGATGGGGAATTATTTGGAAACAAAAATCAACCCTTCAATTTCACTACTCAACTCAAGTCGTACAACTGAAACTTGAGTGTAGCTCCGACTATCGTCACAACGATAATTCCGTATTATTGTTGTTATTATTAGTATTATTATTCGATGACGCGTCACACACACACACACACTCAGCTGTGTGCCTCCAAACTATAGAGACATTTTTGCCCACGTCACTTCGTTTTTCCACATACAAATGGTACACAGGCGGTAGTACAGGACTATTGTGTGCTGTACGCTGGAGGAATTTGGGTGAGATTAGAGGTTTTCCACATGTGAAAAATCAGATGAGTCCACCATGTATGATCCCGTGGTGGTAATAAGTAGTAGTGGTCCTGATTCTTCAGATGAGCCCCGCCACAACTGCTCTTCTGGTCAAATTCCACTCCTCCTCCGGCCATGCTACACCATGAACACCACCACCACTACCAGATTTGGTAGTTTGCTCACGGGGAATGGTGGTCCAGTCAAAAATTTGACTCCACACAGCACCCGTAACATCGGATGAGTTATCATGGCCAACACTTTAACAGTCTTCAAACAGACACTCCGCACACACACACATGCAGGCAGACAGGCACAAACAGAACCGGAGTTTACCCACTATTGGATCCACTCACACTAAAGTAAATATATATACACCGACTCACACAGATGCAAACACGCTGAATGTCCGCAGTTGATTTTTCCACGTATTCTCTCTGTCTATATATCCATATATTTTAGATGGATCTCCAAGTACAAGTTTATTGAATGTCTGTGGTTGTGTGTGCGTGAAATTTTCTGATGCGTGGTTGGAACTGAGAGGTACAAAAAGGCGAGAGGGATAGAGAGAGAGAGAGCGGGATTGTAACGTGAGCACTTTGTGCTGGATACTGACTGGATCATAAATGTTTGTGTCTGTAGTCTGGAGGAGAGGAGATTTCAAAGGTGTACACAACAGACACATGCACACAAGGCAGGAGGCAAAAGAAGAAGCAGGAGGGAAAGGTAAGGTGGAGAGAGGTAAGGAGAGTTGGACAGGCGAGCTACAACGGTGCGTATACAGAGAAGCTCTCTGGTCGTTATTAATCACCGTGGGCTCTAAAGTAAAGGAATTCGAGTGCCTCAGGGCTGTTCGTATAAGCACTGGCGAGGTCGTCTCTCAAGAAGAGCCTCGTTTCATCATGTACCTGCTCATATCAAGGGGGAAGATTATATGTACTCGCCTCATCAACGTATGCGCAGGTAGTTGTGGTGGTGGTGTGGTGTTGTGCTGAGCAGGGATGGATGTAGTACACACACACACACACACACACACACATACTCACTCACACGCACGCACATACGCACACAAAATACTCCAACAACAGCAACATCAACAGGAACAACAACAAGATTTATACTACAGTGTGGAAGGAACCAGCATTTTGCACGAAAAGCTATCATTTTCATATGTACTAGGCCTTTGTTTGTGTCTCTCCATTATACAGAGATTTGGATGACGACTCTGTGTATAGGTTTGGATATAGTACACGATCGGAGGAACAGGTAAGATGCCATGTGTAGTCGCACGCTCAAGCACTCGTACACACACGCACAAGCACACGCACACATACATACACACACACACACACACACACACATACATACACATACATTGGCACACAGGGCCTAAGAATAAGTTCCCCTTCTACCTGACCATAAGAATACATAGTAAACTCCAAGTGGTGCACCCCTATTCCTAAGGAGGATGAGCTTTGAAAAATATGAGCCTTTTTTTCCGACCTCCCCGCACACGTTATTTGAATTTCGTGTCCATCGTCGTCGTCATATGGGAGCAAGATTACGCACAATTTTGGCTCGGCAATGTGGAAAATCGTAACTATACGTACACAACTCAGACTTTTCTTCCACTCGCCCATGGACGCTTTACCATACAGGCTGCAGTATTATTAGTTTCTAAGAGTTCATTCCCATTGTTTTCCACTTTGAGAATAGGGATGATGATGTGCAGAATAGAATGGTGGGGGAGGGGGTGTGGAGGTGGGGAAGTCGAACAGCATAGTTGGTAGGGGATTTTGCTCAAAGAATCATTATGAATATCGTCCCTTGTTGGCATGATTATGAGGGTCATAATAATTATCAGTATTACGCATTCTCCCATTATACCAAAAATAAATAATAACGTTGTTAACGATTGTTTCACACAAAACTCGCTAGTTTTTCCCCTCCCTCCCTCCCTCACTTTTTTCACTCACTCAGTTAGTTAGGCAGCCCGGTAGTCCACTGATAATGTTTCGGTCGGTGGTAGAGTGTGCGCTGCGCTGGCTATAGGAGGTTATTGTATGGGTTGGGAAATTCTCACAGACACACTCATATATTTAACCCCTCCATTATGAGCCTCTCCATAGAGACTCATCTCCGCAAATTTATCCGTGATGTAATGAGCCAATACTTTGAAATTAACATTTTGAATACTAATGGTCGTCATGAAGATAACAATACATCGGAGTGTTGGTTCAGGACCCCATGTGTGCGGAGAGTTTTAGCGCGAACAATGGAAGTGCTCACTCGTACACAGACACACAGACAGATAGATACTCGTGTACTCATTATTGTAAAGATTTCGTTGGAAAATTCATTAAAAATTTGTTGGTAGTTAGTAATATAGTAGTAGTAGTAGTAGAAGTAGCAGTAAGTTCTGGTCGTAGATCTGGGCTGCTGCAAAACGCTTATGAACATTAAGGACCCGTTCATGTGTCCACATGCATATATATACCTCTACCCTTTCTGATTTAATCCATTAATGACTACCTACGCAGATAGAACAAGTATGCTAATTTTAGTGCAATAATAATCATTGTTATTATAACCTTAACTATCTCTCTTATGGCTCCATCGAGGTGGGATCCACTCCATGCGGGGGGAATGCAGAGAGGTTCGGAAATGGGGCAAAAAGGCTCATCTGAACGGATCCTTTATTGCTACTCCCATCATCATGATCGCATTCATATTGAATTCCATAACCCCCATGCGTAGCCAATACTATAGTATGCACACAACTAGCCTATTATTCCCCCCTCCAACTCTCAAGTCCCTTTAAACCGGTATTTTGCCTCCACTGTGTAAATGATGATGATAAAGTTGGATGGGAGAACCTGCGGGATCCGACTGTGCGCCACCATGATGGATGGGCTTACCAAGTGGCCCAAGTTTCTTTTCACTTCTCTTGATTTTGCAAATGCAAATAAGAGATCCCGGCGCCCCCCCCAAGAGGTAGCAAATAAGACGGAGGTGGAGAGCGGGTACAGTTGCGCAAGTCTCCTCGGCTAGGGCTGGAGCCAATGGGTCGGACCTTAGAAGTTGGTTCGTCAAAAGTGTAACCACTGTGCTGCTATTGCCCACACCCGTGAGAGATCCTCCTTGCTGTCAACCAGTGTACTCGGCAGATCCAACCGCACTTTACCGTCGCCCAGTCCCCTCTACACCAGATTTATTACTGAGTTATGAGGTTGAACGACGTGGGGTCGGTGGATGGATATCGATGGATGCAAAACCTAGGCTTAAAATAGGAAGCGCTCCCACAGAACTTTACCGAATGCAGGCGTCGTATGTTTGGCACAATAAAATCGTGCAAAACCCTGGCTACCACTCACCGTCCTCTATCTTCGCCGTTGATGTTCCCCCTATGGTAACGGAGTGAACTACGCCACTCGGGGCGCTACCGTACCACTATTTCTTTCACCAGGTTTCACTTCCCTTCTCAAGTGTCTCTAGGTGTTTAAAAACCCATAAAACATTATTTACGTATGCTGGCTGACTGAGTTGGAAAGGCCTGGGATGTGATAATTACTGCGGCTGCCGCCGTCGTACACAGCACACACAATATGTGCTCCCTCGCTCTCGCACATTCTACCTATCTGTCCCGAGGGATCCTGTGGGGTGGTGTGTCATAGCTTGTTTGTGCGCCATACTGCTGCTACACATGTACACCTCTTGGACTGGGGTTGGAGTTGACTTTAGGTGAGGATGGAAGAAGACCTTGAGTTGTAGAAACTTTTGAGGTTTTTGCCGGATTTGTCGGAAGGTTTAATAAATTTACGTTCACACGTTTTCGTGCTGTAATTTGTAATTGATAGAAATTCTTTTTCCTTTATAGTTTATCCGTATGTTCAGACTCCGCCGCATGCATGCATAGGGCCAGGGAGGAGGAGGCGCATTCTGGCATTATGGAGGAGCGAGGGAAGCATGCACATAGGCGGGAAGTGCCTGTGCCTCTTCATGCATCCTACTCCCAAGGATCTCCTTCTTATACCTATAAAAGCTCCTCTAGCATATAAATATGGTTGGATTTAACAATATTTAAACAAGTTATTTACAAAGTTCACGTTGAAAATATACAATTTTGGGATGTGAGGAGGAGTGGGGGAGTGTGCGGCTGTCCATAGAGCATGCACCGTGGATTCCCGTAAACCCCGCTCGTCTCGCTCATTATTATTACTATTATTATTATTATTCTTATTATTACTATTACGTGCAGTGAGACCAGGGAGTCCTCTGACGTCAGGTCTGTCGTGAACAAGAAATCTCGTTATTCCCCACTTCCGCGTCATGCTAAATCCTTTTTCTCTGTATTTTCCTCCATGAAAATTATCGTAGGATCCAACATGGAATTCCTGTGAGGATTGTCGTAGCGTGATCTAAAATTATCCTGCATTTTCTAACAACTCTTGCAGAACCACCGAACAGTTTTTCAATGAGGAATCGTTTGAGAGGTGACTCAGTGGAGATCCATTGGTTGCTTAATTCCCCACCAATGCCCTTGGATATTTGCTTGCTACCGTTGAAGTTGTATTCTCAGGAGGGAGCTCCTACTAGGGCAATGCTATTATCATTGCAGAAACATGGTAATTTCACCTATCACTTACTCATTCACTCCGGTGGATCAGGTCTGAAAATATTGACCTGGGAAACGGGAGCGAGACTCTGATGGAGTGACTTCATTTTCTTAACCACTTCTAATTCTAATATTCATGAAGTCTGGGATTATTTTTTTAAAAAAGGAAAAAATCAATATCCTTAGCCTCATCAGTAGGCTGGGGAAGTGGTCGGGAATGGAAAGATCCGTGCATTGATTAAACCTGCTCCATGATTATCGGAGTAAGTGCAAGATTATTTCTCAGACTTTGACCAGTAAAATATATGCATGTTCCTGCCCAGTCCACATATTTTCCATGGAGAAGTCCAAGGGATGGTGGCAACTATGATTTTAAATTTGATGAGTGCTCAACCAGAGCTGCCCCACTGGATATTACTAACAGTCATGCTCACGGGTACACTTCATCATCCACAACTCCCGCCGCTACTGTGTAACTGCCACGATATGTTGGTCCAATGTGGTCGGACACAGCCAAGAAGAGACTCCGGAGATATTTAAGTTTTGAAGGTGCCGGTGGTGGTGAGAAAAAGTTTGAGCACCAATTGAGGTGAGTTGTGTGGGTTGAGAACTGCAGAAATGTAATTTACTCACAGAAGAGCATACGCATGACGTACACAAGTGAGGTCCAGCCAGAGTGAAGTCTACAGAATAGTACAACGACGACGACGGCATTCCTGATCAAACTTTTTCTTTGATCAAGATTCTTTATAGATGTGTGCATGCCACGTGCAATGCCCCGGCAACGCAGCCCTTCACCCTCTCCTTCATCACTACCAGCAACACCACCACCATCATCATCTTCGTCAACATGTTCCCCTACTTCATATTCTTCCTCTGCTATATCCTCCTCATATATGTATGACGTGAGTGGATGAAGAATAAGGTGTAGATTTATCGTCAAGTGTTCGGAGCAAAGTCTGCATACCACAACTCATTGTTATGGTGCAAACATAGTAATTCGCTCGAACCTTTGATTACGGTCAGCTACCCTCGTAATATACTGACTGACGAGAAAAATTAATGCTACTACACCACTTCACAGGAATTAGGATTGCTTACTGCATGAGCAACAACGGCAGGAGCAGCAACGACTACTGCTACTACTACTACCAGGGCGAATGGTACCATTGTAGATACCCCTCCGATGGTCCCACGTTCTTAGTTGTTCTCGGATGAACGAGTTGTTCTCTCTTCATATTGAGGGAAGCAGGGTGGAAAAATTCCGCTGCAGTCCACCTAGTCCACCCATCCTCAATGTTGAAGACGCATAACCAGGTATGAGGGAGCAGTCTCCCTATGATGATGATTATTATTGCCAAGATTATTATGGATTAAGCATTCATATCCAACTGCAAAAATTCCCTTCTCATCAGGATTTAATTGATGAGGCCAACCGGAGCAGACGAGCACTTACATGATATATACATAACATGTACGCGTACAGCAGGCTATGGAGAGAGATTCATTGGATGAGAGCGTGGGGTGCGGGGTACTGGGGCAGCTTTAAACCCTGTACACTCATACCGCATACCGCAGTGGCTACACATATAAGAAGTATTCTACACAGACTGTACGTGTATTTACTATAAACTGAGGAATGATTCCCTTCGATTTGCATCATCATCGTCTTCAGATGAACCTCATTCGCGCTCGACTCCCATATGCACATATATGTATGTACATATATGTACGGATGTGTATATAAATACATGTGCATATATATATACGCAGTAGAGCTACTTAATTTTGATAAATGTAAATTTGTTAGTCAATCGCCATTCCGTAAGGCTGAGCGGTGTATGATAAAGCTAAATGTATTTGAGAAGTGATACTATGAGAGAATGTTTAATGTGACTTGCGAGATTGTGCGCCTAAGAAATATCAGCAGCGCGGGGTGTGAAGAGGGTCGGAATAATAATAATAATAATAATATTAATAATCCTCCGTATAAGCCGTGATCGGAGCACTGCAACTTCCTATATGCACATGAGTACCCCATAAATCCCTGATGAGCGTCATATTGCGTAATTTACATTGAGTTCCCTGAGATTTATCACCGAGCCTGTGCAGCCCTTCAGGACCATTTTTGTACACTTTATCCGCGTTTATAGCTTATCTTTAGTCCTCCTCACTCCATGTTCTGCGAGGATTGGGTTACGTTTACAGTGTACTTCCCTGTCCACCTAAACGTTCAATGTGATATGTCCCATCTCCCCCCGGTTCATAACCCGTCTCGCCCCTGATCGCTATGTGAAGGAAATATGTTAGGATTTCAATATGGAAAATTATAATGTGCGGTATGATGCTCCATTCCGTCGCACAGGGAAACCTCTACCGTTTCTGTCAGGGAAACTTAAGCGTCACAGTGGGCTTCATAAGTGCAGTTTACGGGGAGGGGAGCGGGGAGGGGGTGTAAGGAAATATATTACTATGTAACATTATATCATGGGATCATGATGATGAGTCCATAATCCCATACAGGCTATACAAGACCAAGGTGCCGGGAGGTGGACCATATATTTTCATCAACTCAGCTTCGGCATTTTATTCTGAGGGAGCAGGAAAAAAGGGGTAGGGGAGAAAAAGTAAATTACACACTTCCAACCGTCCATATAGGTTTTACAACAATCAGCGTTCATATGTGCCCACGTCACATATCGTGCCGATCGGTGTATTGGGTAGTAGGTATTACGCCCGCACAGCTCGTAGCAGTAACTGATCAACCTCGACCTTGCGAACATGAGCTTTCGTATGGTGAACGAAAAGTTTGTGTATTTTTTTCCGCGGCCATATGACAGCCCATGCATACAGTTTGGGTCGAAGGAAAAGTTATGGGGAATTATAAGGGAAATGAGACTTTCTTTTGGCTCGTCAGCAGGAGGAGGAAGGGATGATCGGAACCCTCCTCTTGATCATCCTCTATCCCGCTCTCATGCGAACGACATCAATAATCATAATGACTATTACATGAGTGGTCCTTCCACTCGTGAAGATTACACGCTTTCAACCGTGTAGCGGTGAACTGTTCCTGAGAAGCTGATCCAGCACCTGGGAGAGGATTTCTACTACACATCAAAGGTGGGGAGGGGATTTATGTGGGAAATAGGTTTGCTGGAAGAGTCATTATTATATAATGGAGCCATATGCTCGTCTGAGAGAACTGTTTGTGCGTGTGTGTATGTGTGTAACGAGATACATGCAATCTGTATTGGCTCTTTATGATGTGAGCCGGATGAGTGCATGCAACATCCCGCAAGTCCAAGTTATCATTACTGGTAAATCACTTGAACTGGAAACAATGGTGGAGAGAGGGAAAGGGAACGGGGAAAACCATTGCAGAGAGTAAATTACAAGCCATTTTGGCTTTTTGCAACAATTATTATTATCATGGTGCCCACATGCTAATTTCCCACAAACGCCAGGCCTTCTCCAACATGGTGGGAACATGGGCAGTTTACCAAAGTACCACCAATAAGTAAGAACTTTGTATTATTCTGCTAAATTAATTGACAGCCGGCTGTGAGTGACTGGAGATTTTCGGAATGTGCTCACAGAGCGTAGCTAATAAAGTGTTGAAGGGAAAATCTTTCATTTGTTACCCCTCAAGCAGTGGATCCTGAGGAACTCTCTTCTTCACAGGGAGTAATCTATGCGGCGGTCCACGGTGTGGACGCAGGGGTATTTTGACTCTCGCCACAAAGCAGTCATTAATCTCATCGGCAGACACGACGGAGTGGAGCCTTTGGAACTGGCCGCCTATACGCAGGTTGGTGATGAGTGAAATAGCATTTCATTCAATGGAGAGAGGGGGGAGGAAAACAACTGTCGCATATGATAGCGGGAATTAATTCGCCCAAAAAGTCACACACGCACACTCATACACACATAAATATTTAAACGCCTCCATCCACACACACATGAACACATCCACGCAATCATAAACATACTCATACACACACGTACACACATCACGTCACAAAACATTTCCAAACTCCTCATTCATAAAATGCTATTTCCCAACAGGAATTATCAAGGCGAAACGCAGGCACAGACGCACATACGGCGTGAAAAAGATCTCATAAATGCGACGGCCGAACGTATCAGGTGGTGTATACGGCGATCGTCCTCAGCAAAACAGACACCTCTCTTTCGTGCCCTCACTCTCTATTCTACTACTAACTAACAGTGCTTTCTCCAATTACTAAACTGATAGTCCAGCTTGAAAATCACCGTTTTCGGTCCTTATGGAGTTGGGAAATGAGTAAGGGGGAAAAAAACTTGAGCGAAGCTGAATGTGAAATAGCTAAAGTCTCTTTTCTTCCTCCAAAACTCCTTCAGCACTTGCTCCGTACATCATCATTTAAAATAAGTAGAACATCCAAGTAGACTTTTTTTCCATATCCTCGCGCAAACATACTCATCGTCGGTCTGCTCCGCTGCGTCGTCTCCAAATGAGAGGAGCCGTAAGGATGTACAAAAAAATTCACAAAAGCTCTCGGAGGTAATTTATTTGGTTTTACTGGGAAAAGGAATTTTTATCAACCAACTGGTTACTTAATCAGTTCCGTGTGCAGTCTGCACGTCCTCCATGAACCTTCTAAACATGACTAAAATCCTTTTGTCCTCGTAAAATATGCCGTACAGCTCCGTCTCCTTCACTCTCTATCCCATCACTCTTCAATACACACACAGGCCAAGGCACATATACGCACGTCCACATGCATGGCTACCCCACGCACACCGATAGCAGAACACAAACGAGTCGAATCCCCCTCTCTTTCACATTTTGCTCAAGTTTTTTCCACTCAGCTGTTGCTTGACATGTCCGCGTAAAAGTCATGTCTGCCTTTACGTGTTTTTCATTCCGTCCTCTAACTCGGAACTCGGGCCTATATGACTTCAACCTGAGATTTTCACAATTATGATCATACATTTATTTTTTCCACTGTTTTCGCTCAACTTCAATGGCTTATATGTGGCCGTAACAGGGCATTTTGACGACGTAATGCTCAAAGAGATTTTGAGTCAAAGTGGACCTCCCGACCCCACTCTGTCCAACTTTACGTTTATGGAAGAGAATGAGCATGTTGGAATCCGTAGAAAATCATAAAAATCACCGACCAACATGCCTCGATATCTTCTTTTTCTCCGTTGAACATTACGACTGATAATGTGAGCAAAACAGAGGTAACTGAGGGTCCTACTTAGGCTTCAAATATCAGGACTCTCAGCGTGTAATAACTCCCGTCCCGACGAGCACCCAGCAGCACCCATGTTCCATACTATGCTCGTCCGTGTACCCATACAATAGTATCATTCTGACCACACGCAAAACGGAGGAGTTGGCTCACTCATTCATTCGATAAGGTTGAACATGCTCGCTAGGCTGCGCAGTTCCGCATAGCAGTTGTGGCCATGAGTGCAAAAGGCTAATTAAAACTGCGTGTCGAACACATGCGCGTGAACATCTGCCTGGCTGAATAACCACTGGACGGGCTAACTGCTCAATCACGCATACGGCACTCGCACACAACTGGCTGTGGTCGACGCAGGAGAACCACGCATGTACACTCCCCCAGCCCGGAACAGCCTACGTGGCTAAAATCTCTCGCTCTTCCGACGACTCTGACGGAGGAGAGCAGGCGAGTAGCCCGGAAAATGTATTTTTCGTGGGCTATCAAAACTTTCGTGCTCTTGAGGCGGAATTTAGAAACTTCCGTGGGACTTTAGGAAGTTGAGGACATGGGGAGCCTTTGGAGGATTTCCGTGTTATTAAATACCGTAATGTCCACACAACACTTGGGGTTCACACGGACCAAGTTTCGCATGAAAACCTGGGCTGGGGTGTGAGGAGAGCATGATGTGCGTACAACGGACGTGAGGGACGGGACAGGTGACTATGGGAGCGAGCAACCGTAATGTTGCGGGCCGAGGATGATTAGAATATTGATGAGGATTTACTATGATACAGTATGTTTAATGAAGGAGCTAGCGGTGGGTAATGATTACGCAAAGGAAGCATAGCCCTTGCCCAAGTGGTAAATAATTTCTCGCAGGCTGACCATGATTCCCTACGCAAAACGGACAGACTTTCAGGCTCACACACACACACACGCACACACACACAGAACACTTGCAGACAAACATATGAGTTCAGCCACGCTATTCCTCCAATGAGGTGCCTATATAGATGTTTTTGAAGTCCAAGAGTGTGTGATAAGAGGCTATGCCTAATTCATTGGTCGTAAAGTATCGGCAATTATCATAATTTTCAATTTACCTTTGAACAAGTAAAACTTTGAACGGAGGGGAAGATTTTGAAATGTTCATTCGCACGGCCCGCTCACCGCCAACTCGCTCCATCCCACCTTGGCCCCATGCTAGTGAGTCAACCTTAAGCTCTAAGCATAGATTGGTACAGTGTCTAAGGGTCCGCACTCTTTGAGCTTGTCACATTACGCGAGTTTCAAAGTGCTTGCAGGAACTGAAGGCAGACGAGGAGGACGACATTGAGGCGGGAACTACGAGAGAAATACATTGTAGGAAGGAAAATGTGAAATGGCTTCACGTGCTCTGGACTGATCCGGAGACGTTTCCCAAATGTCCATCATGTCGCTCGTGGGCTAAAGACGCGTGCTTTTCACCAATTCCATATTTGCACGGAGGTAAGTTGCACTATTACACATTTTAAGTTTCTCACAGTGCATAAAGGTAAGACAGTGACAGCTTATGAGGCTCTGTCCCCAAGGCAAGGATTGGCTCTCAACCTGTCAAACACCTATGAGGAAACCTGATTACGCGCACACACAGATGTGAGTCCACTTCTACTCGAGCTCCCCGCACCATCCCTACCACATCTCCTCGTGGGCCACATACACATACACACTCGGGCATGTCCAACAGGGCGTAAATACAGTTAGTTATTGTCATATTAATATTTCCCAAGGAAATCCTCTCGCATGATTGCTCATGAATCCCAAATTCCTTCGCTTCAGATCGAGTTGATGTCTGCAAGGAATACTTAATGGGGAGATTTAGAAAGTTTATTTTATTACGGACAGGACAAGACTGGATGTAGACGGCACATTCACCCATACTCCCTCGGACTTTGGAATCGGAGAAAAAAAATTTGTTGGTCAAACAACAGGATTAGTATCTAATTAGAATTCAGTTAAATTATCTTGACTTTATACGCATTAGTCACTGCTTCACGACGACGGTCCTTTCTATTTGATCCCCACAACATTTGATGTGTCTCCCCATGAAGCTTATGGACTGACAGAGTGTTCCCGCTCACAAATATTAACATTTGTGGGCAGGATTCCTCTCGATGGACCCAGAGCAGAGGCTGCATCGTCGTGAAACCCACACACACACACACATACACACACATGCGCGCGCAAGCGCCCACATACTTACACACACCACACTTACTCCAAAAACACGGATACACACTTTTGATTCCACTGCTCATACCCTCCACTTGTGCTCATCGTTCTTGGGTTACGACTAGTAGAGCAGGTGTGGGGACAAGTATCTATATTTTGAGGAATGATATGTATGACTGAATCACAGTTGGATTCGGTGCCCCGATCCGCTACAAATGCACTTGCCACTACTGCAGATGACTGCACATTACAGTAACCGCACAGTATCACCTATCCTGTTCTGACCCTTTGCTGGAAGTGCTTCAGCTCATACTACCACTTGTGGTCACCACTTTCTGCTACGCTGACGGAGGCAAGCATACGGATTACAGGTCATGTGTTGTAAGCACTGTAATGGCTCTCTTACACATTTAATACCGAATCCATATCCCGTGGCGCCAAGGAACCAGGGGTGCAGACATGGACGTGGATTTTTCCCCACGGTGCAGAGGAATTTGAACGAGTGTTTGTGCGTATGTATGTAGTATATGTGTGTGAGTGAGTACATGTGCACATTTATGGATGCAAGAGCATGATGGAGACTGTCCCTCCCTCGCCTGACCAGCTTAGAAACAAGCTCTCAGTCAGTTTTGTTTGCTAATATTTCAACTATTACCTTTCATATTACGCTATCTCAAGAATCTCAGCCATTAGTTTCTCCCTTAGCCATTAGTTATGGAGGAAAGAAGAAATGGGAATCAATTCACCATTTTATGCAGGATTTTTCAAGCCCCATTAGTACATGGCCAACTCTAAAAGCCCACCAAGCTTTTAAACAAAGTGAACAACAACAATGTGGCATGAGAGGCAAGCTTTGAACTCTATCCGTTTTCCGGACCGATCCCCTCCTTCACATCTCTCAAATATGTAAAAACAAATGCGTAAGCCCATTTCCTACACACATTTATTCTCTAAACAATAAAAGTAATAATAATAACAATTATAGCAGCAATGTTAACGGGAGTGATCATCTCCTGTACCTCGGTAAGGGTAGTATGTTTTGGTCAAACAAAAGTAAGGAATTGTAGTAATAAATTGTAAAATTCTTGGACCCAAAAGCTCAACGCCTTACAGGTCGTCGCATTTTCATTCAATTCTCCGCACTCAAGCACATACGCACAAACACACACACACACACACACACACACACACACACACT
The DNA here is from genome assembly GCA_009870155.1 of Pseudobourletiella spinata. Lineage (NCBI taxonomy): Eukaryota > Metazoa > Arthropoda > Collembola > Symphypleona > Bourletiellidae > Pseudobourletiella > Pseudobourletiella spinata. The sequence continues at coordinate 5,267 of WJFA01000983.1, read as the reverse complement.
CACACACACATTCTTACATCCACTTTTTGCATAACAAGCCCATTCCTACACAGAGGAGGCAACTTCTGCCGTCCATCTGTTTTGCCTATCACTGCATTGACCACGCTTTTTCTCTCCCTCACAGTTAAAAAAGCAAGTCGGAGGTGAAGAAGTGCGGTAGTGGGGAGTTATACAGCAGTAAATAAATCGGGGGAGAGAATATATGATGAGCACAATAATGGATGACTGACGAGATGAACAAAGGATTTGCAAGTGTGGAAATGTCTGCACATTTATGCTAAGCAATTAGCACTGCATGCCTCCATCAAGGAGCAGCACAGCTAATTCACAAGGGGAACAACTTGCTCCTTCATGCGGAGACGCACACACTCACAGGCACATACATGACCACACAAATAGCTTGCAACTCTCCCGGGTTCACTGTCCATCCAGACACTAAGTTAAATAGCCGGCACGGACTCACTGAGCACCTGTCACATTTCCTTTTGGCAACTTGCCCTCCACAGGTCATGACAGTCCAAGCGGACTCCTCATCATGTGTGTATGCCTCACATGGATGTATAGCTACGCATCACATCGTCAAGAGGAAACTACCGTGTATGTGTGTGTGTGTGTGTGTGCCATATCAACTGTCCAGCGCGATCCATTTGTGGCCGTGCCACATTTATGTCCCACAGAGTTCAATTACTCCTCCATCCTGTGTTTCATACATTAAAAATTACTTTGCCCCCAGGTCCCATGTAATTCCTATTCCCCTGTCATCTCACTAACTACTACATATAATACCACTTCCACACACTTACTCAGGCTCACGCTTGAAGCTCATCTCAGTCAGTATCGTCATGTACACGTACACGGTGGTCGCGGATTGAATCAGAATCAGTGAGATGGGGAGAGAGCTGCTACTATGACTTAGTGAGTGAGTGAGGTGAAAAAGGGAAAAAAGCATATTAAAGCATCATAATAATAATAACGAAAGAAGGTGCAAAAGAAGTTGATGCCGTGTGTTATTAAGGTTCTACACGGTCCTAATGCACAGAAGCAATGACTAGGAGGCATATTGAAGCGGCCAGCAGGCTATATGAGCTGTGTGTGCGGTGGTGGTGGTAAGTCATCAAAATGCACGAAATGTCTTCCTCCACCTATTCATCGTCCACACGATCCCCTATTCCACTACTCCACAACACCATAAGACGATGGTCTAATAACCCGGCCGCAGAGCAGAGTATTTCACATGATTGCAGAAAGCACACGTAGTAGTTAGTTACAACTGGAAGCCATAACCTCGCCAATGACATAGCCTCCATGTGGAACTTCCTCAAGTGTCAGAGCAAGGGCAAAAAGGGCTGTTAGGGGGGGGGGGTGAAAAAAATTACTATAAAGAAAAGTGCGGAATTTCATCTCCTCCCGCCGTCGCCATCACAACAATTACCCTGCTACGGTTTTCCCTTCCCTTTACTACTCGCATCCCTCATGACTGACGTGGATGGGCCTTCCTTTCATCGTACAAATGACATAATGAGCCGGGTACTATATGCATCCGCATGTGTACCTTCATCTATGTAAGTGCACAGACCATACTTGCCTTCAGGTGTGTGCTTGTGTGTGTGTGTGTGTGTGTGTGAGTTAGTGTGTAAATGTGTGTGCCTGTGTGTGCGTATGCATAGGAAAACTCCACACTGAAATTCCACGTGCTCAACTTATGAAGTCATAAAGGTGAAAACATTACGTCTTCGCATATCATATCTGTCTGGAAATTCTTTGATAGGCCGTACATGGGACGGCAGTTATCCGCTCTACGGCCTCTCACCGTGAGCAGACTGCTCACATAGGGTCTTCTCCGAGGAGTGTCTGCTGACTAACTCGGCATTCACGTGGGGGACAACGGCTCTGTGTATGTGTGTGAGAGACAGGGTCTCGACAAGTGCGAGATACAAGCCGGATCGACGACATAGTTGGATTTATCCGTAAAACAGCGCGCGTCAATGGAATCCACAGTTTTATGCTATACCTCAAATCGCTTTGCACACATGCATACACATTTATCTGCATTATTTATGTACGTACATACAATCCCCACCGACTCATCCTGCATTCAAATTCAGAGGGTCTGACGGCTTTTCAAAAGATTGTATGGCCAAGAAAAGTCCATTACCGCCGCCACCACTACTACCACTACCGGCATGATTATAGCGGATACTGACCGGCTCATATGAAATCACTAACTACTACGCCAACCTCTTCTACACTGCATTCCTCGTTGTGGGAAAAAAATAGATTAGACCTCCGCATATTTCACTGTGAGTCTCTGTGTCCTCCTGTATCGGAAAGAAACACGGCTACTACTACTACTGGGGGGACAGTAGTGTTTTCCCAGCAAAACATAATCGTCGGACAAAGAGCCTCGTTCTCTGAGAGATTAAATGCCAGAGTGAGTCCCTCTAATACGCTCTATCCATACCTGGGCATAGCCTCCTCAAATCTTCCACGGCAAGGATGAAGGGGCTTTACGCCGAGAGATGAGCTCTTCTCTGAACATTGTTACGGAAATCCCGCTCGTGTAATGTGATGTGGTACGAACCAGGGAGGGGGATCATGAGGATGACGATGCGAGCCTTTGAAAATGGACTTGGAGGAGTGGAATTTTTAAAAATTCTCATTAAAACCATCCGTACAATATGCATCCTTTCCTGTAATAATAATCATAATAATAAGCGCTTGCCGGTACGTTCATCATGTAAGAGTAGGAGCCCCTGAACCAGCGGAGTAGAGATGGAGAGAGAGTGATGGCTGAGACGAAAACAGATATAAAATTCCAACGGTCCTCATAATTCCCACAACTACGTACCCAAGTCGTGAAATGGAGGATCTTATGGGAGACAAAACAAGGTAAATAGTAATTACAAAACGGCTTATGGCCGTATATCATACGGCACGGCAAGAATGCAGGCTCAGAGCTCAAAACTCAAGCTGCGGGAGGGAAGGGAGTAAATCCTCATCTTCCCCTGTATCTTTTCCACACAAGCCTTCATCTCTCACCCATCATCAACCACAACAACAGGCAAGGCAGAAACCTTGGGTGGAAAACTCGGCGGAAATCACAGAAGATAATCTGAATCCCTGCCTTGCCTATATAGTGTAAAAGCAGTGCTAAAAATCACGGACACGGAGGCGTCTGGTCTGGACCGCCTCCATAGGTTCCACCGGCCAAAACCACGGCAGAGCACCTCCTGGCACAGATTAGATCGGGAAAGTGAGGCCGAATGACCCCGAGCAAGCCTGACCGTGTGTACGAGGAAGATGATGGAGCACTTTTGACTTTTCCCTTTGTCATCCATCTCAGTCAAAAATGAGCTTCTTTCAAATCCTCACCCCATATTACATGCATTCACATTTAAATACACGGGTGCACACAACCACAGTCACACATACGCACAGGCATACATAGCTCATCATACCAGTAAGTAGTTCCACTTTTCCTCAATTCCCAACATCAACAACAACAACAACATGTCTCGCTCTTGAGGTGACCGTGTAGGAGCAACCGTGTCTTCCATTATTCCAGCACTGTGGAACAATCCATAGCCAAGGGGAGACCCCTAGTCCAGGGCTACCATTGTTACAACGCTCAGGTACTTGAGGGCCCGTGCCTTTCGCTGCTTACAGTCTCAGTACACCTGCGCACAAGCTCCAACACAAATACGCATTATCATGTTCATTTTTCTTCGTTTTTTTAACATGGCCAGTATGCAGGCGCATGTCTTCAGGTATGTGTGTGTGTGTGTGTATGTGTGTACTAGAGCGAATCACTCTCGGGTCGTCCCTTCCCCAAGCCTCTGGCTTATATTTTGTCCATAGTACTACATACGGAGCCCCTATGCACTCCGCACTTTCCACATGGACCTGAGGAATCTTCAGTGAAGATAGAATGCACCCTCAGGTACATAAGATCTAGCAGTCGTTGTGATGATGATGATGATGATGATGAGGTTCGGCTGGAAAAGGCTCACCGACCCCTCGCCAACACAGGCCAGTACTTCCACTGGGAGAATAAACGGGAAAAATATGAAGTGTAAAATGAATACAAGTGAGTTTGGAAGGGCGGTCCACTCCCTTTGTGTCCTTTATGATGATCCTCGGAGGGGTAACAAAGGACCTTTCCACGGTACATGAATGCACAGTTCAGTTATATATATGTGTGTGTGTGTACAATATACTCTGCAACACCATGTCGGATGCACATCCTTTTGCTCCGGCCCCCCTTTTGCCATTCCTTTGCTCTTGAGTTATATTACTACGGATACCACAAGGGCTCTAAGTCGTGTGCGGATCCAATACGCTTCGAAGAAAATCCCAAGAACTTGGCCTACAACCACAACTGTATCGAATATCCAGAGGAGCTTTTGAGGTGAGGTCTACTACTACTACAACTGCATGTATGGGTGCTCATCAAAGAACATGGATATGGACTCTGGGTGTATTTGATTACTATTATTGCAAGAGCCATAAGGTTATGCACGTAAGAGTTCATCGTCGAAACTGAAAAACTCATGGTTCAATGGCTAGCTTTTCTCCGTGGCAGTCCATCTGAGACGTTCTAGTGAGACATATAGAAAGACAGAGAGAGAGAGAATTCAGTGGACTGGATCGTTCTATAAGGATTCCTCTTACCCTGATCCAAACTTACAAAGCCATTGGAAAGTTCTCCCATAGTCAGCAGTAGCAGCTCAATCCCCTGAGCTGACAAACTTGAATAGTTACAGTAGCCGGGGGAACAACATTACAGTGATGGAAGCTACAGAGGAATGCAAAACTATTGAGACACTATGTAAGAATCGATTAAAATATAAAACGGTGTGGATTTCAATCCGATTTCCGGATGACAGAACAAGCTTTTCAAGGCTGACGAGCTGGGAAGAGTGGTGTGAAGGCGGAGAGAGTCTCAGAGATGGGGGCAGAGTGACTTCGCAAATCGTTTTTATTCTTCTCTTCATTTGTCCGCGTGTGTTATCTCTCCGTCGCGCATCTTATCCCAGAGAATGGCAAAAGGATTGAGTTAGTATTCTCCCGTTTTACATGCATATCACCTGATTGGACCATTACAGAAGCATTGTTGTTCGCTCTCTTGGAATTTTGTGAAAACCATTTGTTCCGATTATGGTGTGTGTGTGTATGTATGTACGGACGCGTGTATTGTGTATTGGTTGGTGTTAATATGTGCATTGTGTGCATATGTGTGAATATATGTGTATTGAATACGTGTCTGT